>OY804594.1:67678052-67871386 GCA_963680895.1 Fragum sueziense | reverse complement strand
CACGCAAGGGTGGATCCAGGATTTTTTCGGGGGGGGGGGGGGGGGGGGGGGGGTCCAAGCCCAATTGCCAGGGAGGCGGAGGTCCACGCCCAAATGATGACTTAAATATGTTAAATTATGACGCTAAAATGATTATATAGTCAACATTCAATTTTCGGCTTATTCCAGGGGGCGGGGCGAACATTCCGACCCCCCCCCCCTTCTAGATCCGCCCTTGCACGTACAAAATCCTACTTTCAAGATGCCCATTCTGTTGTCTGCAAGAGCTTCCAAATTGAATCAGGTGCCGTTTAGAAAAGGGTTTTAAAAGCCGCTGTCAAACTTGAAAAGTCTAAATAATTTGTCGTTTGGGAAATGGGCTTTTAGAGTGCAATGCTTTTATTATCAAATTGATCTGCCATAATGAATTATCTATCTACATAAGCCTTTCGGTACTGAGATTGTCATCTTCACACTGAAAATGGCATGTTTCGTACATTTTTTGTTGGGGAAAGGGGGTTAAATACATGAAAATGACAGTTGAACCTGGCGTCTAGGTCCTCAAAAGATCCGTGGATACTACGTTTTCGGAGGGTCAAATATGACTTAAAAGCCAGTAAAGACCATATTTGGAAGTCAGTCAATGATATCCCGTCGAGATTCACAGAGGAATCATCACAAAACGGAGTATGATTCCTCTTAAACTTCTTCTTTCCTCCGTTCATTTCCATTGCACGTTGGATGCTTTGCTCTCAATTGGGTCAGAGCCTCGATCTGGCATTAAAAAGTGTTACTATTTTTAGTAACAAATTGGAAGTGTGTTTGGGTGTATGACAGCTGATCATTATGATACTTACTTGCTGTTGTACCTGCTGTACCTTCTTGTCATGCATCGTCGGAGCTGAACTCGTCTTAAAGATGATCCAAGCCCGCACATACATCACTAAATCATAAACAACAGACATGGGCAGCAGAAATAGGCAGACGAACACCCATCGGTAGTGAATAATCACGTATTCTACACCCCGATACTTCATCCAGACGACGGCAGACAATAATATAGTAGCAGCTGTATAAAATATTGACAGTTGTACATCCATGTTCTTCTAAGACAGAAAATATACTGAAAATATTGATTTTAGATTAGCGGTTTTAAACCGAAACAAAACCGGAAACACCTACAGATAGACTGGTATCTTGCCAGACGACAATTTTAGACTGGTACAAATTCAAAGAAGTTGCAGACGACAAAGTGATGTCACTCCCGTATCTTTTTGACATAAAATATATCGAGGGTTGAACGCAAAACTGTTGTAACTAGACTAGATCTATCCATTTTACAGAAATTCATTTATTGTAGATCTATTTTCTGAATCTTTCGGAAGGAATACATCATGTGTTCTAATGTAATTAGGTTCAATTCTGTATAGATCTAATTAAAAAAGATAGATCTAAATCTAGATTCTATATCTATTTAGAATTCTAAAAATATTATTCCTCTTTAGCTTTGAGAAAGTTATTTCAAAAGTTTTTTTTCCGCCTCCTGTAAAATTTCATAAGACTGGGTTACAACAGTGTTTCGTTGAACCCTCGATTGGTAAAAACAGTCAATTGTGTTATGATATCCGTGGCTGTGCATAGCTCAAGTTTTGTTGGACTAGATCTAGATATAGATTTATAGGACTTAATCAGGGGCGGATCCAGGATTTTCGGTTAGGGGGGGGGGGCGTAACATCATAATGTTGGATACGTCTGAAAACGCCGGTCTTCATACAGATTATTTAAGCTATATTGTTATCAGCTTTGAACGTACACGACGATGTGTCGTACATGTATTTCTATTCTCATGACAGTTTAAGGGGGAATGCTCCAGTTTCCTAAATTTTTTCCCAATAATAGAATTTATTTATATTTTGTATGTTGAAATTACAGGTTATTACTAATTGAAAAATAGAATAAAAGTGGGTGGTCAGCGATCTTGTTTGAATTTTATGGGCACTCGTATCACATACCCCTACAGCGAAAAAATGCACAATTTCTGGCACCTGTCCAGGGTCACTAAAATGCTAATAAAAAGTTGTATATTCATCGTTTAGTCCCGAAAACGGATTTAAAGTAACGTCTTACATTCAATACGAACAGAAAACCCAAAATATGTGCTATTATAAATGCGTAAATGTATAAAACAGCATGCTCACGTGTTCGGTTAGATCAACGCAGCTGGGGTGTTTTATGTCAAAATTTGCATATTTTTGGAAATATTTCAAGTTCTACATAATATAATTTGATAAAACTCCCTCATTGTATTAAGCAACATGTCCTGGTAATAATTCAAAAAGAAAATGTATAGGTCAGCGCACTAAGTAGTGAATTACGGCAATTTTCATCAGCTACACATGAATAAAATGACGCAAAACAGTGGTAACTGCATACACACTTACGACTGTCTTGCTCTAAATAATCGATTTCCAGCTTGAGAAAATCAGTTTCGCATAATAAATACACTTTTACCATCGAAAAAGGTAAATTGTAATGATGCGTTATATTATTGAAAATCTGGTAGCGAAACATATTGGTACGAAACATTTAATTTACTACAGTAATGTCCGAGTGTTCCGAAAAACTGGAGCATTCCCCCTTAAAAGATAAAACATTTAATAAAGAAATGCTAGTATAATTTCATGGATATACACGTAGATATAAATTTGTGATAAAATCAAAAAGCTCAATTGCAATATCCAGAACTCCATTAATGAAAAAGCACGTGTTCCTTTCCATTTTACGTTCCCCGCAACATGATTTCTATTGGTGTGCATGCTGGGAGGGTTTGGGAGGGGTGTCCCCTCCATTCGTGTGAGAAAATTTTAAAAAAAGAAAGACGAAATGGTGCAAATTCCGGAACATCCAGACCTATTTAATCGCCTCTTAAATATGCCTATATCATATATCGCAAAACCATTTCTAAACCTACAAATTATCATAGTAAACACATTTTTTTGTGTGTTATTTACACCATGTTATATATAATGGTTAGTTCCTGTTGGAGAGGGTTTGCGAGGGGTGTCCCCTCCCTCCGCGTGAGAATTTTTTTTAAAAGAAAGAAAAAATGGCGCAATTTCCGGGATATGCAGACCTATTTGTTTGCCTCTTAAAAAAACTATTTCTAATTTTGCATTATCATATCTAAACCTACAAATTAATTCGCAGAGGCAACAAAGATGTTGCGTGTTTTTTACCATGTTTCACAATGGTTTACCTGTTGGGGAGGGTTTGGGAGGGGTGTCCTCTCCCTCCGCGCGAGAATTGTTTTTTAAAGAAAGACGAAAATGGCGCAATTTCCAGGATATGCAGACCTATTTTGTTCGCCTCTTAAAAAAACTATTTCTAATTTTGCATGATCATATCTAAACATACAAATTAATTCGCAGAGGCAGCAGAGTTGTTGCGTGTTTTTTCATCAATCATGTTTACCAATGGTTTACCTGCTGGGGATGGTTTGGGAGGGGTGTCCCCCCCCCCCCCCCCTCCGCTTGAGAATTTTTTTAAAAGAAAGACAAAATGGCGCAATTTCCGGGATATGCAGGCCTATTTGTTCGCCTCTTAAAAAACATATTTCTAATTTTGCATTATCATATCTAAACCTACAAATTAATTCGCAGAGGCAGCAGAGTTGTTGCGTGTTTTTTCACCATGTTATGCAATGGTTTACCTGTTGGATAGGGTTGGGGAGGGGTGTCCCCTCCCTCTGCTTGAGATTTTTTTAAAAAGAAAGACAAAATGGCGCAATTTCCGGGATATGCAGACCTATTTATTTGCCTCTTAAAAGACTATTTCTAATTGTGCATTATCATATCTAAACCTGCAAATTAATTTGCAGAGGCAACAGAGTTGTTGCGTGTTTTTTCACCATGTTTCACAATGGTTTACCAGTTGGGGAGGGTTTGGGAGGGGTGTCCCCTCCCTCCGCGTGAGAATTTTTTTTTAAAAAGAAAGACGAAATGGCGTAATTTTTGGGACATGCAGACCTATTTCTTTGCCTTTTAAATTATCCCATATCTAATATTGCAAGACCATATCTAAACCTACAAATTAACAGAGACAACAGAGTTTTTTGCGTGTTTTTGCACCATGTTTCATATTGGTGTTCCTATGGAGGAAGGTGTCCCCTCCCTCCGTGTGAGAATTTTTTTTTAAAAAGAAAGACGAAATGACGCGATTTCCGAGGACATGCAGACATACTTCTTTGCCTCCTAAATAAAACTATATCTAGTATTGCAATACCATATCTAAACCTACAAATTAATTCGCAAAGGCAACAGAGTTTTTGCGTGTTTTTTCACCATGTTTAACATTGATTTTCCTGTTGGGGAGGGTTTGGGAGGGGTGTACCCCCCCTCCGTGTCAGAATTTTTTTTTAAAACAAAACAGAAAGACAAAATGGCACAATTTCCGGGACATGCAGACCCTTTTCTTGTATAGATTTACTTTGACTGTGAATAATTTCGTTTTTTATGTTAAAAGAAACTTCATCAAAAATGTATTTTTCAAAGCTTGTACATGTATTTGATAAACGCCCGATCCGCCGTCGATGGGGGTAACAACGGTTTATAAAGAGTACCAAGACATAAGTTATCGATTAATCGACGCCTCGGTTGAAAAAAAAAAAAAAAAACGGAACGGTTGGGGGGGGGGGGAGATGTTTGCCTAAAGTTAAAAAATATCCACAATTTGAGGGCTGTTATAGCTTTAAAACGAATCCGGTTAAGCCTCAGTGACTACTTGTCGGCGATCATATTAATATTATACCCACGTTGTACAAATCGTCGATGTTTTTGACTATTTTCTGTCATTTGAATGCCGTCGTATCATACATTTTGCAATTTTATCTTTTCCATGCAGGCGCTTGTCAAGGTCTCGGCCGATTGTTGGTTATACGATGCTGACTAACTAAACTAAACAGCGGCATCCGGGTGTCGCTTTTATTAGACCATTTGACAAACATACTCCCTTTTAACACACACTGGTGTCGGTCTTACTACATATCAGCCAAAGAAAATGGGAAAACACCGACATAATCAGAGTCATTGTCATAAATTATTATAAGTTCGATGAAATTTCCAACATTGACTTTAATTGTTCTTTGATAGTACCCCTTTAAAAAAAAAAAAAAAAAAAAAAAAAAAAAAAAATCCGGCGATTTTAGGGGGGCGCGCGCCGCTTCCGCCCCCTCTAAATCCGCGTATGTTAATGAAACGAATAACCATTATTATGCCTCCAATTTTCTATGTGTAAACAGCACTTGCAGATTGAACTCGACAACAACGGAATTCCCAAGTTCATTGACAATGACTTTAAACTGACTTTCAGATGTTACTTTATGAAAAAATCTGATTTTACTCAGAGTAATGTTCGGCAAACATGAGTTCGTGCGTGTGGATGCTAAACGTCCATGAATCACGTAAAATACATTCTCAGTTGTCTCTAGGTAGCTGATTAAACTCCGGGTCCTTCTGATTAATTTTTGCCCATGCACGGTCCAATCTGTATGGAATCAATATTTTCTAAGAACAAAACACGTTTTTAAAACCCCGAATGCCCACACTAACCATCAGCAAACATTTCAGATCGGCCCGACATTCACAAAAATGTCGGCCAGATGTCAGCTCTGTAACACCAAACGATATCCGCCCGATATTCATGATCGGCCGACGTGGCCCGTTATCGGAGAAATATTCAGATTTCAATCTGACATTGACCCGACATTGGTCCGATATCGACAAAACAAGCAGATATTCCGACTTATAGCCGATATCGGCCCGATAATAGGTATCGTTTGCTGAGCATTCCTGAATGTCAATGCATCACTGGTCCGAGAGACTCTTTTTGAAAATAACTTAAAATGTAATGAACCATTTTGACAAAATTTCATTCATTTAAATTGGCTTTATGTTTGTAATTTTAACACACAAAAAATGTTAAGTAGAAATTGTTCAAATTGTTCATGTTATATGACTAGTAGAAAACAAAAAAGCCACAGTATAAGCCGTGCGAGCATAAATTCAAGTTAGAATCTATATTCATATCACAGCAGTAAAGTTGATCACAGTATGCTTATCTTCTGTGTGTCCGCCGCGGGCCTGGATGGCACGAAAACACCCCTTTCTCATTGACAAAACATTAATGATGACGAATCTTTGCGGAATGTTTCTCCGCTCGTCCCTAAGTGCCCGTTCTAGTTGTTGAAGATTTCTTGGTTTACATGGCGAAAAAACCAACCTCTATGGTAACTATACTAAGCAAAAGTGAAAACGCTACACCTACTTTGCTCGTCATATTTCTTCTAAATACAACAAGTAAAAAGATCAAATGATTTAGTATTTCGGATTGTTCATTGACTTGGTTGTGCCAAGAAATAAGCGTTTTCTGGATCTTAATTACGGGGATGACAAACTGACCCCTTTAAAGTGACAGGGGTCCGTTTTTCAGGTGTACAATTTGAACGGAAATTCTACACAATTTAAACCTTCAGAAATCCAAGCAGAAGAGTGCAAACCATGCCGGACTGCACGAAATGGTAGTCTGACAAGTTACCAGCCAGGATATGTAAAGAAGCTTGCACAACATTGTTTCAGCGTTTAGAAAATGATGTTTGAAAAGGAGAATTTCATTATGTTCCAAAGCTTGAAAATTTTACAATGTAATCTCCATAGGAAATTGAAATTGCTATTGCATGGACATCTGGGAACAATCCTAGTCGAAGAAAGGGTTCAAACATTCCCTGTAAGGTCTGCATGATGTTGGAAAAAAAATCCAATCGAAAAACGTGATAAATGTATGAATACCAAACATTTTAAATTCCCTATGTGTTTAACCCTTTCCCAAACACGACCTTGTTTTGACGTCCCTATTAGAAATGGCTTGGGAAACCATTGAGACAAAAGAAGAAAGTGCTGATAATCAGCACTTTCTCCTTTTGTCTCAATATTTTCTGTACCGTATTTCACACAAATCCTATCTTAAATAACATCCATTTTGTTATTTTTTACAGTTTTTGAAGTGGGTCATCCTAAAATTTTGTCGTTTGGGAAAGGGTTAATATTGTTTATAATGTCAAAAGGAGGTAATTCGCAAAATTGACACATTAAACCTTAATTTTAGAGCTTGATACAAGAGACAATTAAGATTTTAAGTGTTTTTTTTTTTTGCAACCCGGATATGACCACTTCCGAAAAAATAACGAAGCGTTTTCTGCGCATGCGCATATGCGGCATTAGATGAAATTTGCTCTAAACGCAATAAGAGCTGTAACTCCGACATTAAAGGAGACAAGACAATGAAATTTCGACAAAACGATTGCTGAAGGCCTGGGCAATAATGTCAAAATATGTTTCATGCTATTAATTCGATACTTTTCCAGAAATAAGTAATCTTGCAGTGTAGCGTTTTCACTTTTGTTCAGTATAATTTGACGAAGTTCGCGCAGTGCTGACACGTGCAAAATACTATTTCTTAAACAGAATAGGTGCACAAGAGTTCTTTCACGGCCACCAATCCCTCGCCTTCATTGCAAAATGCTATGATTGAAATCTCGGAAGAGGGACTTCCGGCTATGAAGAAAGGGGACCCATTTTGAGTAAGTAAACACACGTTGTTACTTTAAATTGGTTATTTTGCTAGTTATGGGTTGAACATCAAAAATCGGGGAATGCTATTCGATGGGGTAATGAATAATGTGTTATATTGCCAAAGCCCTTTGTTCTAGCTTACCGAGTAAACTTGCAATAACTTTCGAAGTGAGTGCACACACTCATGTTTACAAACTAAACGACACATAAACGACTCATAAACGACTCCTACGGCGCTATCATATGCATTTTTCGAATGAGACACGTTCAGTTTACTATTTTATGGTCTCTTTTAGATCTAGTATCCCGCACGAACGATTTTATTTATTTATAAGAAAATCAAGTATGCAATGAAGAAGAGCAGTAAGCTATGAAGAAGCGAGACTAGCTATGAATAAAGGGGAGCAAGCTATGAAGAAGCGCGGGCTTCATAATTCTTTCTTGGCACCCACATATACTGAATGGTTATGCGTTTAGGAAGATTTGAAGACAGATAGATCTATTCCAATATTTTTTGGGAAGCAAATTTTGCGAAATTTGCTGCTCTATGCAGCCCCTTTCTCTGCACTTTTCTGTATACCATACAACATCTTCCGGTCCTCCTCACTA
This sequence comes from Fragum sueziense, assembly GCA_963680895.1. Lineage (NCBI taxonomy): Eukaryota > Metazoa > Mollusca > Bivalvia > Cardiida > Cardiidae > Fragum > Fragum sueziense. Next base: position 67,863,173 of record OY804594.1, on the reverse strand, counting down.
TAATTAGTTCTATCAAAAGCAAAGATTAATGAGGTAACAGTCATTGGAATATTCAATATGTAAGTCTGAAGTTATGTGTAGATATTGAATTGTGTGACTGTAAATGAAACATTCAATTAATCAAGTCTCTAAGAGAAGAAAAGACCGACTTATTAATTTGCTTTATTATGGTTCAAAGACCAATCCAATGGCCTTCCTCGCAAATGGGTCAGTCAAGTTGACAAGTTTACTGAAGTATGAAATATATTCAAAGCTATAAATAGATGCATGGAATCAAAGTATTCAAGGTATTCAAATGGATAATCAAAGTACATAATCAAAGACTCAAAGTACTCTACGAATCAAAGTAGTCAAGGTATTCAAATGGATAATCAAAGTACTCTACGAATCAAAGTATTCAAGGTATTCAAATGGATAATCAAAGTACCCAATCAAAGTACTCTACGAATCAAAGTATTCAAGGTATTCAAATGGATAATCTACGTACCTAATCAAAGTACTCTGCTTCTGGACAAGCCTACATTATTAACAAATTTGCTTCCCAACAGTACTTTCAGTACTTTGATTACAAATTTCCATTTGAAAAATCAAATTCTAGACGATAGAACTATATTCATTGTTATGCAGCTAAAACATGTATTTCATGCCAACCTGGTAACTTATAGGTCCGAAGGACAGGAAACATTTTTTAATGAGGGGGGGGGGGGGTTGGAGAGCTAAAGTCCCTATCTGGCTATTGTTGGAACTTTAGAGGGACTGAATTGGATTCCCCCCCAAAGTTTTCAGTGCAAAATAATGACAATTAAGCATTTTGGGCAGATTTTCTTGATGGGAGGAGGGGAGGGGGTCTTAGCCCTTCCTTGCCCCACCTGTTACGACTGGCCTGACTTATCATTACATGGAAATACATTTTTAGAACAGAACAGAACAGTTTATTTGATAAAGTAAAAGAATTATGTCATGATTTCTTGTAAGCCTCGCACTGCCGCAGTCAAATCTTGAAAAGGGTCACCCATGGAACATGTCTGCCAAGTTTAGTCTGAATTAGCCCATTGATTAATTTTTAAAAAAAAAAAATTTCATGTTTTATCCAATTCTGATAAGCCCTGCCTGGCCACACCCACATTTATAGACCAATCAAAATTTCACTGACAAAGTATTACACAAGGAACATTTCTGCCAAGTTTGTACTAAATTGACCCAATGTTTGTTTTTAAAGAATTATTTCGTGATTTCTCCCACTCTGATAAGCCCCGTCCTGCTATGCCCACATTTATGGACCTATCTAAATTTTACCACCAACTGAAGTAATTGGACACCCAAGGAACATTTCTACCGAGTTTGGTCAAAATTGGCCTTGTGATCGATTTCGTAAAGAATTTTTCGTGATATCTGCCACTCTGATAAGCCCCGCCCTGTCATTCCCACATTTATGGACCAATCAAAATTTCACAGACAATTTAAGTATAGGGTCACTTAAGGTGCATTTCTGCCAAGTTTAATTGAAATTGGCCCTACGGTTGATTTTTAAAGAATTATTTCTTTTGTGATTTCTCTTAGTCAAATAAGCCCCACCCTGCCACGCCCACATTTATAGACCAATCAAAATCTCATTGACAAGTTAAGTAAAGAGTCAACCAAGGTACATCTCTGCAAAATTTGGTCAAAATTGGCCCAATGGTTGATTTTTAAAGAATTATTTTGTGATTTCTTTAAGTCTGATAAGCCCCGCCTTGCCACGCCCACATTTGTGGACCAATTGAAATTTCAAGGACAAGGTAGATTAAGGGTCACCTAACGAACATTCCTTCCAAGTTTGGTCAAAATTGGCCTAATGGTTGATTTTTAAAGAATTATTTTGTGATTTCTCTAAGTCTGATAAGCCTCGCCCTGCCACGCCCACATTTAGAGACCAATCAAAATTCTTTGAACAATTTAAGGGGGAATGCTCTAGTTTTTCGGAACACTCGGTCATTACTGTAGTAAATTAAATGTTTCGTACCAATATGTTTCGCTACCATATTTTCAATAATATAACACATCATTACAATTTACCATTTTCGACGGTAAAAGTGTATTTATTATGCGAAACTGATTTCCTCAAGCTGGAAATCGATTATTTAGAGCAAGACAGTCGTAAGTGTGTATGCAGTTACTACTGTTTTGCGTCATTTTATTCATATGTAGCTGATAAAAATTGCTGTAATTCACTAATAAGTGCGCTGACCTATACATTTTCTTTTTGAATTATTACCAGGACATGTTGCTTAATACAATGAGGGAGTTTTATCAAATTCTATTATGTAGAACTTGAGAAATTTCTAAAAATATGCAAATTTTGACACAAAACATGCCAGCTGCGTTGATCTAACCGAACACGTGAGCATGCTGTTTTATACATTTACGCGTTTATAGTAGCACATACTTTGGGTTTTCTGTTCTTAATAAATGTAATACGTTACTTTAAATCCGTTTTCGGGACTAAACGATGAATATACAGCATTTTATTAGCAATTTAGTGACCTTGGACATGTGCAAGATATTGTGCATTTTTTCGACGAAGGGGTATGTAATACAAATGCCTATACAATTCAAACAAGATCGCTGACCATCCATTATTATTTTATTTTTCGATTGGTAATAATATGTAGTTTCAACATACAAAATATAAATAAATTCTATTATTGGGGAAAAAAATAGGAAACTGGAGCATTCCCCCTTAAGTAAAGGGTCACCCAGGGTACATTTATGCAAAATTTTGTCAAAATTGGCCCATTGGTTTGAGAGAAGAAGATTTTTTAACAAGAGTGCATGAAAGGCACTGATATCGCTCACCTGAGTTCTTCGTGTATTTGATTGTGTACGATATAAATTTTGTTGTAAACAAATATACATGTCATATCGAATTATTGTAAATAAAGTTTCATCAAAAATTTACAACCAAGAGTTTGAAAAATGTTAAACTCAATGAGCATTTTGCTATACTTGGTTTAAATTGGCCCCATGGTTGACTTTTGAAGAATTTCTTTATGATTTTTTGAAGTCTGATAAGCCCTACCCTGACACACTCAAATTTTTTAACAAACAAGAGGGACATGATGGCCCTAGGTCGCTCACCTGAAATTTGTTGCCTTGTTGAAATTAAACACTTAGACCTGAATAGCAGCAAAATAAGAAATGTTTCAATAAAGCCCTTTCTCATGTGTTTTTCAAATGAATAACAAAAATTCAGCCTTTTTTAAAAGTACTTGCTCTTTTGCCCTTTTTCTGATACTGCTGCACTAATAGACAATGGTTTAAATATTAACAAAATTCTTCTAACAACTTTGAAAGCCCTTCACCAAAGGATCATTCATGTGAAGTTTCAAGAATATAGGCCAACTGGGTGGGCAGAAGAAGATTGAATTTTTAGAAGATTTGGCTATTTTCCCCTTTTCTCATGCCGCGACAGCCACAGTCTTTGGTGGAATTGAATTCTTTTAACAACTTTGAAAGCATTTCACCCAAGGATCATTCATTTGAAGTTTCAAGAATATTGGCCAACTGGTTAGGCAGAAGAAGATTTTTAAAAGATTTGGCTATTTTCCCCTTTTCTCATGCCGCGGCAGCCAGAGTCTTTGATGGAATCAAATTCTTTTCACAACTTTGAAAGCCCTTCACCTAATGATCATTCATGTGAAGTTTCAAGAATATGGGCCAACTGGTTAGGCAGAAGAATATTTTTAGAAGATTTGGCTATTTCCCATTTTATCATGCCGCGGCAGCCAGAGTCTTTGATGGAATCAAATTATTTTAACAACTTTGAAAGCCCTTCACCCAAGGACCATTCATGTGAAGTCCCAAGAATATTGGCCAACTGGTTAGGCAGAAGAAGATTTTTAAAAGATTTGGCTATTTTCCCCTTTTCTCATGCCGCAGCAGCCAGAGTCTTTAATGGAATCAAATTCATTAACAACTTTGAAAGCCCTTTACCCAAGGATCATTCCTGCCAAGTTTCAAGAACATTGGTCAACTGATTAGGCAGAAGAAAATTTTTAGAAGATTTGGCTATTTTCCCCTTTTCTCATGCCGCGGCAGCCAGATTCTTTGATGGAATCAAATTCTTTTAACAACTTTGAAAGCCCTTCACTAAAGGATCATTCATGTGAAGTTTCAAGAATATTGGCCAACTGGTTAGGCAGAAGAAGATTTTTAAAAGATTTGGCTATTTTCCCCTTTTCTCATGCCGCGGCAGCCAGAGTCTTTGATGGAATCAAATTCTTTTAACAACTTTGAAAGCCCTTCACCCAAGGATAATTCCTGCCAAGTTTCAAAAATATTGGCCCACTGGTTTGGGAGGAGGAGATCTTTAAAGAAATTGTGGACAGACGGACGACGGACAACGACCGATCACAATACCTCACCTTGAGCACTTTGTGCTCAGGTAAGGTAATAAAAAATTCACAGACAATATTGTTAAAAAGAGTCACTCAAGCAACATCCCTGGTTCAAATTGGCCCAACAGTTGATTTTTAAAGAATTTTCTTATCATTTCTCCTAGTCAAATAAGTCCCACCCTGCCATGTCCACTTTTTTGACGAATCAGAAATTTGTAAAAACAAATTGAAAGGGGGTAGGCCTACCCAAGGAATATTCCTGGATAATTTGGTATAATTGGGTCCCACGGTTAAGGAGAAGAAAATTTTCAAAGAATTGTTGAATGATTTATCCAAGTCTGATAGGCCCCGCCCTGCCACGCCTACTTTTTTTGACAAATCAAAAAATCATGAACACACATTAAAAACAGTTACCTAAGAAACAGATTTGCCAAGTTTGGTTCAAAGGAGGGGTTTCCATAAGGCCATTTTCCTGGGACCTAAATTTTCCAATGAAATTTTTACCACAGATTGATACATAAAGGGGACGTGTTTTGCCGAAAAGTATGAATCGAACGGACCTTTGGTTTGGTGTATATAGTATATTGAAAGTGGGTGGGGTAATTCTTTTCAGGCGCTACCCAAGGTCCTTATAAATCAATTTTCTATCTAAATATAAATAATTGGCGATTTTTTTTAAAACATTATGTTTTGTATATAAGCCCATGTTAAGATGACATTAAATCCATTGGCTTGCTTATTATAAATATTAAAATATTTGGAATTTTATGTAATTTTTCAATTTTTTGTATATTTTCATCTCCCAACTTTGGGCAAAACATCAACACGTTTTTATAAAGCGACATAATGGAATAATATTTTAGGTGAGAACTTGTTAATAAATCGTTATTGCAAAATTATGAGGAATTTTTGATAGCTAGTCGGGTAAATGAGTTACGGGCCATTGAATGCACGAAAACCCGTGACAAATTGTGGAATAAATAACAACATACCTTTTTCTTGCAGAAAGGCAGAAATGTTTAATTTGCTTAAATTATAGCTGGCCTCAGCAAACAGTACTACAAATAAGCTATTACGGTCAGTTTCGTCTGTCGTCCGTCCGTCTGTCTGTCTGCCCGTCCATAATATCAGGTTTACACTCTAGAATCCACAAATATTATTCGATCTTCACGAAACTTTGTCAAAATGTGTATAGTCATAAGCCCTTGTGTATGATGATTTTTGGAGGATAGGACCTTTGAAGTGGGAAGGTGGAAAGGATTCAAACTTTCCCTCCTTCCAAACTTCCAAGGTCAAAGCCAGGAATGGAATTACATTTACTACCAAATTCCATGAAAATCCATTTCTGCAAAGACAAACTCTAGACAAAATAGCAACTTTATAACCATATAATGCACTCTGTAGACACTTTATATAGGAAATATTGTAGTTTTAAGTTTGGCATAAAGGGAGATAATTCAAAAAGGCTGAAAACACAACAATAATAAAACGGGCTGAATAGGATAACTGTAAGAGTTAGGTAGGTAAGACTGGCATCAGGATTGTGCAGAAAATGTCTATAAACCCAATAGTAAGGAAATATCACTCAATATAGCTATTGCAAGGTAGAATGACCAAGGCCAGGAATTGACACCTGGCCATGGAAAACTAGTGGGTGGGGTACCTATTCTGTTACATTCACCCCCACTTAAAACAATAAATCTAAAACAAAAGCAAGGATGGCATATTGTCATAATGTTGAGTATGAATCAAGTCCTAATTGGTATATGACATCAATTTAAGCATCTATCAATAATATCTTCTGGGATCCGCAAGTCCAGCACTGATACATGGTCTGATCGTACATGAATTAATAGACTCTACAGTTTGGCGAAAGATTCACTGTCGATCTCTCTTCTGATTAAAATCAATTCACCGTTCCAGAATAAAGTTTTCAGCAAAGGACCTTGAGGTGACAAAGACAATGTTTCTCACTCCATTGAGAAACCCGTCCATTCATGCCTGGTTCTCCTAACCATCATAATGGAACGACTGTAGACAATGATTGGCCAGATCATTTCTACTTCACCGCGAACTCTCCATAGTTCGACCCGTACAAAGTCATTTCAAAGTATCATATACATAAAACTTCAAGCAAACCGATTTCATCGGTATAAAGTCAATTAAAATATGTTATCAGCTATCTGTTAATTACTTAAACATATCATATATTTTCACGGAAAGAATTCTAAAGACAACTCAATTGCTCACTTCTAGCAATTAGCACACCATTACATACTTTCAAAAGCTTCTGAATTCATTTCTCATTTGCATTTCCTTGACTTAATTCATAACACCTACATTTAAAACAAATTGATGGTTTTGACAGACAAGATACTGTATGTTGGATTTTTTTACACAAGTTTTCTCGACAAATTTCACACATATTTTCGAAGTCGCAAACAGTCATGGGTATAGAAATGAAAAAGTAGACCATTCTAAATGTTCGCAGACATTATTTAAGCAAATTCCATAGTTCTCTTAACACAGGTAGGCATTTTACCATACATCGCCTCAAAGCCTACTGAGTCAAAAGAGTCCCATTTTCCTGCTCGAGGTACTCCAGACGTTCATTTATTTGTTGAAGGGTAGTTTCTAAGCTGCTGTTTTGGTATAACTCTGCCACTACTATAACCGAATTATCGACTCAAGGGCCAAACATACTCTCATATACCTCAATGATCTGTACTGCTTGGGCTATTGTCTGACAATTTTCAGTTATACAATGGTACTTAGGTTCTGGGCTCAGAGTCCTGTATATTTTGTCAAGTACCATTAGCTCTTGGGCTCTACCGTCCATATTGGGATACGTTTTCCGCACTAATTGGTGGATTGAATCAGAAAACTCAGATATACTCTCCCCAGGGCTTCTTATACGTGTTAACAAGTCTGACAACCACTTCGATTGGTTATTGGTGCAGCCAAATTGTTCCGAAAGCTTTTTCACTAAGGAAGGGTATGAGCTGCGAGTTTCCTCCGGAAGTGTAGCATAAAAGTCCAGTGCGCGATCTTTGAGAGATGCTCCTAGAATCAGAGCCTTTTCACTTTCTGTCCAACATCCCAACTTGGCACAAACTTCAAAATGAGTGATGAAATTGTCCCAGTCTGATGATCCACTAAACATTTCTGGTCTCATGATTGGAATATTGTGACTTGTAAATGTTGGAGATAATGTTCCAGAAATTTTTCTTCTGATCCTAATCTGATTATACTGTCTGTCCTATTTTGGGCATCATTACTATTTTCATCTCCGATTTGTGGTGTTGTATAGAGTTGAGTATCACTATCAGAGCCAGACATGTTGATTTGAGTTGATGATTTCGGCTTCTGATCAGCTGGGTATGAAAAAGAGAAAGTTCAGCAAAAATCCTTTTTTTCGAAAAAAAAAATCCTTTTCTGTAGTTTCCAGATGATTAGCTCTTTTAATCCTTTCCTTCTGACACCAATGTAAACAAAGTTACACTTACAATAGTCCCAGTCGAAAATGACAGTGACGTAGGCTGATGTTTACTGCTGCAAAACCAATCAATTCGACTGATTTGCACCGTTACAAATACGAACAGAGTTGATTGGTTGTCAAGTAGTAAACATTAGCTCACGTCACTGTCATTTACGGCCGGTACTATTGTACCAGTAGATTTGCAGCTTCAACTTTTCGATAGCATAGTTACCCCTATTTTACTATATGGATCGGAGGTATCTGGTTTTGAAAATTGCGAAATACTCGAGAAATTATGCACTGAATATTATAAGATAATACTTAAAGCAAAAAAATCTACACCAAATGTCATCCTATATGGTGAACTTGGTAGATATCATATTGACATCTTAGCTAAAGCTAGAATGATTGGATTCTGGCAAAGAATTATTAATGGTAAGCCTGATAAAATTTCTTACAAACTTTATAAGATTTTATTGGCTATGCACCAAAAGGATTTTTTTCACTCGAAGTGGCTTTTAAGCATCAAAAATGTTTTGCATGAATGTGATAAGGAACAAGTCTGGTTAGAACAGAAAACTTCAAAAAGTATCTCAAAGTCTGTTAAGCAGAAACTTATTGAAAACTTTAAACATTCATGGAAGGAATCTATTTTTGAATCCCCCAAATGTTTAAACTATAGAATATTTAAGCAAAATTTTGAATTTGAAAAATACTTCAATATTTTACCACCAGACTTGGCTTTGGCATATTTCCGTTTCAGATCATTAACCATAAATTCCCTATTGAGTGGGGTAGATTTGTCGGCATTGCAAGGGATGAAAGAATTTGTAGTTTATGCTTTCTTAATCATCTGGGAGACGAATACCATTATGCGCTTGAATGCTCTTACTTCGAGGATTTGAGAAAACTATATTTACCAAGAGATATGTGTCTGGGTTCTATGAATACATTGAAATTTGAAACACTTATGAACACCAGTGACACTCATGACATTTTTAAGCTAGCAAAGTACTGCAAAGAAGTGCTTAAGACATTTCAAGAAATTTTCAAGAATGTATGATTTATCAGTATCTCAGTGATCTCATAACTGTGTTCAGAATCTATCAGTATTTCAGTGATCTCATAAATGTGTTTAGGATATAGTGTTAGGACAGAACCGATAGTGCGACGACTCGCAGTGTTAAAGTTTCGACCCTCTCCCAGATGACTTGCTTAGACTGTCCCAAGTAAAAACTGTTGCAAAGTTAAATTGTTGAAATTAACATGGAGTGTGTGTATATTGCAGCTGGGAGAGCGTTGGGGCGGGGGCAGGGAGTGTTGATGATCCGCACTCTCTTCTTTTGCCGCGGTGTTTTCCCATACCGATGTTTTCCTAAGCCGTTCTTGCCGGGAACTTCAAAACCTGGTCTTGTCGGGGAGCGAGTTGAAGTAGACATGGTTTTTGTATGTGATTTTTTTATGTAAAAGACAGTTCATTAACCCTTTCCCACACGCAAAAAGTTAGACTGGTCCAATCAGAAAGCTTCTTCATTGACGTACTGTAACCAAGCAGGTTTGACCCTGTTCCTGGCAGCTAAAATTTTGGGTGCTCCAGTTTGAGAGCAGACAACAAAACGGGGGCTAAGAGAACTATGATTTGTGTACAGGGCAGCATGGGGAATGTTGAGGCGGAGGGAGAAACTGCTGATTCTCAGCAGTTTCTTCTTTTTCCTCAATGTTTCCTCTAGCCATTTTCAGCTTGGCATGTCAAAACCCGGTCTTGTTAGGGAAAGGGCAAAATCAATAAGAAACTCATATATTATAAAGTATATTGTAGCAACGAAGTTATTGGGATGAAACGAGGGAGTGCTGTTTACCAGCATTTTCTTCTTTTGTCCCAATGTTTTTCACAAGATTATTTTACTTGTGACGCCAAAACTAGGTCTGTATTGTTAGAAGGGGTTTGCTGAAAGGCCTTCTTGCTGCATTAGTACGCTTTTGAATTTCCAGTATACTTATATTTGGGTATAGGCATGCACAAGGGTGCGGACCGGTCTGCACAACGGTACTGACTGGTCCCCATTCTTGCTGCATGCGTAGAAAATTGCTTGTAATTGGATCCCGGGTCTGGTGTATGCATAAACTGCTCTGATGAGTGTTTGACAGCAGTATTTCTTGTGAATGCAGCAATACATTCACAGGTTTGTCCGAGCAACTCGGTGACAATTTTATTTTATTTTACAATTTGTAACTTTCCTCTAAGTATTTGTTTGTTGCAAGTTTTGACTTGTACCCCAGTTAGGGGTGAGAGTTGATAATAAAAACCTTCAAAACCTTCAAAGTGGAACTTTTGCTCAATATTCTCTCTAATTCCTGTATTCAACCTGGTTAGTTGTTCAGATGGATAAGTAAATAATGACAGTCACAGGTTAGTTTTAGAAATGTTTCATTTAATCCAGTTGTTGAGAATTTCTACATGGAAGTGACATCTTTGACTCTGATAGTGAAAACTAAATTAGTGCCAGGATTTAGCCCTTTATATAGACTTTTGATCACCTAGGTTACACCCTCATTAACCAATCACAGGTAATGGAAGGTGTCACTGAGCCAATCAACATGTTCCTGGCAATCCAGGAATCCTGGCTGCAAAAAGAATATTCCAAGCCATTTCGGCCATGTTGCCAGGAGCAAATCCTGCCACCTGCATTTACTTTAAACATGAAAAAGATATGGAATAACCATATAAATAATTACAAAATACATATAAAAAGCTAACTTTTGATACCCTACAACATAGGCAAATTACTCTGATAAAGGAGGATAGGACCTTTGAAGTGGGAAGGTGGAAAGGATTCAAACTTTCCCTCCTTCCAAACTTCCAAGGTCAAAGCCAGGAATGGAATTACACATTTACTACCAAATTCCATGAAAATCCATTTCTGCAAAGACAAACTCTAGACAAAATAGCAACTTTATAACCATATAATGCACTCTGCAGGGCTAGAATTTCCCTGAAGAATTGACTCGCAATATTTTGCTAGTGGCTTTTGAAACCACTAGCAAAAAGGCAAATTCACTGGCAATCTGGTTTTGTTTATTATCAAGGTTTTCATTTTGAACAATAAAAGCATAATATGCTGCATAATTCAAAGAACAAGTCCAAAACCAAGTGCAATTACTCAATATTTTGAAGTAGTTTTGTAAGCTTTTTCAAGTTGCATTGATAAAACTTGTGAGTGGGGAATATTTTTCCACTTGCCAAAAAATTCTAGTGTCAGATAAAATCACTAGCAAATTTTAATTTTAACTAGCAAAATGCCAGTATGCTAGTGGAAATTCGAGCCCTGCTCTGTAGACACTTTATATAGGAAATATTGTAGTTTTAAGTTTGGCATAAAGGGAGATAATTCAAAAAGGCTGAAAACACAACAATAATAAAACGGGCTGAATAGGATAACTGTAAGAGTTAGGTAGGTAAGACTGGCATCAGGATTGTGCAGAAAATGTCTATAAACCCAATAGTAAGGAAATATCACTCAATATAGCTATTGCAAGGTAGAATGACCAAGGCCAGGAATTGACACAATTCCTGGCCATGGAAAACTAGTGTGTGGGGTACCTATTCTGTTACAGTATCAATCTGTGGTAAAAATTTCATTGGAAAATTTAGGTCCCAAGAAAATGGCCTTATGGAAACCCCTCCTTTGACCAATGGTTGATTTTTAATGATTTTTTCATGATTTCTCTAAGTCTGATAAGCCCCGCCCTGCCACACCTACATTTTTTGACAAATAAAAAAAATTGAAAACAAGTTTTGAAAAGGGTCACCCAAGGAACATTTCTGCCAAGTTTGGTAAAAATTGACTCATTTGTTAAGGAGAAGGAGATTTTTGAAGAATTACTTAACAAATTCTCTAAGTCTGATAAGCCCCATCCTGCCGCGCCCACATTTTTTGACAAATCAAAAATTTGAAAACAAGTTTTGAAAAAGGTCACCAAAGGAACATTTCTGCCAATTTTGGTCAAAATTTACTCAATGGTTAAGGAGAAGAAGATTTTTTAAGAATTATTTATTAATTTCTCTAAGTCTGATAAGCCCCACCCTGCCACGCCCACATTTTTTGACAAATCAAAAATTTGAAAACAAGTTTTGAAAAGGGTCACCCAAGGAACATTTCTGTCAACTTTGTTAAAAATTGGCTCAATGGTAAAGGAGAAGATTTTTGAAGAATTATCATCAATATCTCTAAGTCTGATAAGCCCCGCCCTAAGTCTGATAAGCCCCGCCCTGCCACGCCCACATTTTTGACGAATCAAAAATTTGAAAACAAGTTTTGAAAAGGGGCACCCGAGGAACATTTCCGCCAAGTTTAGTTAGGATCGGCCCAGTGGTTAAGGAGAAGATGTTCAAAGAAATTGTTGACGACTTCCAACGCACGACGCACAACGCACGCCGGACACAGGGTGATTAAAAAAACTCACCTTGAACATGTTGCTCAGGTGAGCTAAAAACTATCTTGTGATTTCATCAAGTCTGATAAGCCCCGCCCTGCCACGCCCACATTTATGGACCAATCAAAATTTAATGGACAATTTAAGTAAAGAGTCACAAAAGGTACATTTCTGCCAAGTTTGGTCAAAATTGGCCACATGGTTGATTTTTAAAGAATTATTTTGTGATTTCTCTAAGTCTGATAAGCCCCGCCCTGCCACGCCCACATTTATGGACCAATCAAACTTATTTGAACAATTTAAGTAAAGGGTCACCCAAGGTACATTCCTGCAAAGTTTGGTCAAAATGGGCCACTGGTTTGAGAGGAGAAGATTTTAAAGAAAAAGTTAACGGACGCACGACGGACACAACGCCATGACAATAGCTCGCTGGCCTTCGGCCAGTGGAGCTAAAAACCGTCGGTGTTATAAAATCTCATAACTATGGCTTCAATCAAGCCGTAATTGAGAGTCATTATTACAACACCTACGAAATACTTTTGTTTGTCCGAAATGACATCACGGTTAACTGGCTAAAATCGTTTCCTATTGGGTTCAGAAAACATTGTAGGAAAATGAGAAAATGTTTGTTATCAGCATATATTACAGATTTCATTTGACCTGACATTGACCTCTATGCAAAATGTGTTCATATTTCGCATATAGCGTAACCACTGGTGGTGAACTCGGACAAAGCGAGGAACATTTTTCATGAACACAAGGTACAGATACTTCATGTTTAAATGCGCGTTTAAAAACCAGTTTTACTAGTTTGAGCATGTACACAACGATTTGCACGTGTTTATCCGCCCAAAACAATATGGACGAATCGGAGAGACACTTAGAGGCTATTGTCAGTTTTGTTATTTTATTTCTCTGACTGATTCTGAAGTTGGTATTACAATTCTTGGTGTAGAAGTTTTTTTCCGATGTGAAAATCGTAGTTAACGTTTTTTGAAGGGGACTTGTACGGTTTATTTATGATACCGTGAACATTTTCAGTGGCTGTTCGAATTGCAATGACTTTTGTCCTAACAATAGAATGGGTTTTTGGTTAAATATGGATAAATCGTAGGTGTTGTTATAAAATCCCGTAACTGCAGCTTCAATGAAGTTGAGTTTGTGACGTTTTAGATTTACGCCGACGAAGCACTAGTGTTTGTCCGAAAAAACGTCACTAGGTCTATATATACCGTAGTAGATAAAATTTATTCTTTTTCAAAGACGAATTAATGGTATACAATAATCATTTCCAAAACAATAGGCCTATCTGGTATTGCAGTCCCCAATTAGAAGGCTTTCAGTAATGACCACCATATAGATAGTGCTTCGTTTGCCCGTCCGTCCGTTTTTCTACCCGTCCGCCAATTTGTCTAGCTGACTGCTCTAGATGTCAAAATACATTGATTTTATATGTTGAGAAGTTAAAATGTGTGTACTAATTAAGAAAATATGAAAGAAAAATATTAAGAAAAAAGGAGCCAAATTATTTTCCGTATAGATCTATTCTTCTTTTGATTCAATGTTTGCTATACGCACTTCAACGTCAATTACACAAAACGTGGGAACGACGTCGTATTGTTTTGCGGCGATGTTATAAAGTCATGAAAACAGATCATGAGCGTAAACTTTTGTTTCAGGAGAAATGTAGTGAGACATCTTTTTTAACATTTTATCTTTAAGAAATCTAAAATATTGAAACAAATGGATTTAATTATAGTAGCACAAATATACTCCCCGTCATAAGAAAGTAGCCACTTGTCTAATGCAAATGGTCGCCAATTTTAGGATTATTCATAAATGTACCGAAATAAATACAAGATATTGAAGCATGGCAAGTAAATCGAAAACAGTCGAATTACCCCATTAATTAGACGTTTTCGATTTACTTGCCATGCTACAATTTTGAGACGATTCCAACACATCCAACGTCTACACGTGACGTCATTCCGACAAGACAACCATTATCGGAACGACTACCTGTGAAATCGACAGAAAAAGGCAAACGTTACAGATAGGCTAGATTGCTTCCTGAGTTGAGTTCTATCAGCAGTAGAGGCTGATTAACGGATTAGACCATCCGTTTCAGACGTCTTGCGATACCCATAGTCTTGCTACAATGTTATTGACAACATTACCTTCAGTGGGTTAGACAGCATCTATTGTTTTCTAAGGACAATTGCATAGCATGTATTAATACCAACGGTGTCCACACTCGAAAATGTCTTGTAAAAGCGAATCTTATCCTTATCCACTTCCAGGAATTGTTACGGTAATAACAAGTATAGTAATACATTGACAATTATTGAAAGTAAAAGATTAAATGTGCATTTGTAAAATTTTATTCATGTACCGTATGCAGTCAAGGTGTTAATTGAAAAGGAAATGCACACAGTTAACTTTTCCCGTTAGTATACTTTAGAATGCATGCCCGTAGAAAGCAATTCCATATGGGCCCTGTCTGGGCCAGTGTCTAATATTGGGGGGAGGGGAGGGGGGCTAAATTAGATTTGCCATAAGTTTTAAATGTGAAATGATGAAAATTCGGCATTTTTGCCAACTATGGGGGGAGGGGCGGCTCCAGAGTCCCCCTGTTCTGGAAACGTTCATTTAGGCTTTTGCGACCAACATGGATCCAGGTCAGACTTTGCATGTGCACTGTCTGATCAAGATCCATCTTGTTCTCATTTAATAGCTTATTCTCCTGTACCAAATTTAAGAAGGCATAACGAAAATCTTACCGATGAAACTCCAAGGTAACGATAAAAATGATGATTATTATGATGATGATGATGATGATGATGATGATGATGATGATGATGATGATGATGATGATGATGATGATGATGATGATGATGATGATGATGATGATGATGATGATGATGTCATCTAATTGTCATCACCTGTCAGTAATTTATCTGAAAGGGGAGTTAGGCAGTACAAATTGATATATATTGAAACAAGTACCTGGTGCTCGAATTTGATGCCGGAAATCTATGGTTAGATGCTCAAATCGAATAAATGTTTAAATGTGCCGATAAGTCCAGTGCAATCGATTAATTTATCAAACATGTGGTCATAAAACACCGTAGCTGGAAAAGATAACATCGCAAACATACTGTAACGTTGTCAGGAAGAAACCGCACAATGATTTTCAATGACATGACACCAAAAACTGCCATTTACAGCCTTTATTTGTACATTTATATGTCTTTTTTGTTTACTTGCAATGCAAGTTGATAAACATAAACAGTGATATCGTACCATTTCGTTCGGGCGATTAAGATCAACCCACATGATCTCAATATGCGCTTTGTGCACTTGCAATCCGTTTATAACATTTGAAAATAATGATCGATAAAACTGATATTTTCGTGCGTATTATAA
The DNA here is from genome assembly GCA_963680895.1 of Fragum sueziense. NCBI lineage: Eukaryota > Metazoa > Mollusca > Bivalvia > Cardiida > Cardiidae > Fragum > Fragum sueziense. Next base: position 67,847,459 of record OY804594.1, on the reverse strand, counting down.
ATCATATCTACATACCTTAGTAACTTCCATTTGAGTGCATCCTTTAAAAAAAGACGGAAAGAGAAGTAAAACAAAATACCACGTGTATTGTTTACAAAAATCCGGATGTGACATGAAGTATCTGTACCTTGTGTTCATGAAAAATGTTCCTCGCTTTGTCCGAGTTCACCACCAGTGGTAACATTCTCCAAAAATACGTGTTTCATAGTACACAGATATAATAGGTGTACAAGAAAATATTACTGAATTGTTATTTTAAATAAGCACAGACGTGTAATTCATGATAGTAAAAGTTAGAGCTGCGCCATGTGAATTGATATCTGTAATATACATGTACTTAAATTTGTGTTTCCCAAGCATTTTCTACAAGGGACGACAGAATCGGGTCTTGTTTGGGAAAAGTCTAAATGTCACGGAAGAACGAATTTGTCGTCTTATCGTAATTTACGAAAGAGGTGGACATATCCCCAATTATTTGTACCTTTGTTACAAGACAGGTTTTGACAACAATAGGGAACGATTTCATCAAGTTAATCGTGACGCAATTTCAGACAAACACTAGTTTTCGTAGATGTTATAAACTCTCGTAACTACGGCTTGAATCAATCCGTTGTTACGTGATTTTATAACACCTACGATTTATCAATAAATAACAGTAAACCTAGTCTGATTTTGCACAAAATGCATTGCTACTGCAGAAAATCTTCAATAATTCTGTAAATATGTGACCGATAAACAAGAGGGCCATGATGGCCCTTTAACGCTCCACTGGCTTTTAGACTTTAGATTTTTAGACTACGAAATTCTTCAAGGAATACAATAGAGGTCTATCCAAAGAAGAGTCATGCTTCACCACAATGAAATCCGATAAATGGTTATGGAGGAGAAATGTTTTTATAATTTTCTTAACATTACACTATGTTTAATATCGAAAAAAAAAAAAAAAAAAAATAAGCCCAGCCCACAACAGCCATGTTTTTCATCCAATCATTTTTTAGCTCGACTTTTCGAAGAAAATGAGAGCTTATACTGTCACCCGGGCGTCGGCGTCGGCGTTGGCGTCGGCGTTGGCGTTGCAACCAAGGTTAAAGTTTTTTCAAACATCAATAACTTCCATACTATCAAAGGGATTCAACCCAAACTTGGAATACTTATTCACCATCACACCCTCTACCTTACTATCAGGGCCCATGACCCTGGGACCACTCTATTTGGAGTTATGCCCCCTTTATACTAAGCAACTTAGAAAGTCGAGCGCGCTGTCTTCGGACAGCTCTTGTTTTTTCAAAGAATCTTATGGAGAACTGTACATTCAGGATAGATTAAAATAAAATCCAATAAGGCGTTTTGGAGAACATTTTTAAAGATTTTTCGAAAATCTAATATAAATGATTTAATCAAAATATCAGTTCTTAACGGAATTTATCTTTTGCAGGAATTTGGAAAAGATTCATGCAGAAAGATTCCTGTGAAGTTTGGTCACAATTGGTCCAATAATTTTGGGGAAAATTCTTAAATATATTTCGAAAATTTTAATTCAATTAATTTATTAAAAATATGTGTTCTTAACAGAATTTATCTATTTGAAGCAATTTGGAAGAGATGCATGCAAGGAAGATTCCTGTGAAGTTTGGTTGAAATTGGTCCAAAAGTTTTGGAGAAGATTTTTAAATATTTTTCGAAAATTTGAATTCAAAATTAATTAAATTAAAATCTAAGTTCTACACAGAATTTATTGTTTTAAAATATGTTTGGAAGAGATCCACGAAAGGAAGATTCCTATAAAGTTTGGTTGAAATTGGTTCAGTAGTTTATGAGAATACGATTTTTAAATATTTCAAGAAAATTTAAATCAATCTAATCAAAATTCAAGTTCTACGCGGAATTTAATTTTCTGAAGGAATTTGGAATAGGTTAATACAAGTAAGATTCCTGTAAAGTTTGGTTGAAATTGGCTCTATAGTTTTGGAGAAGAAGATTAAAAAAAAAAGTAGACGCACGGACAAATGTACGTGCGGACGTATGCATGACGGACACAGGGCCATGACATAAGCCCCGCTGGCATTCAGCCAGTGGAGCTGAAAACAATTTGAATCAGAGATGGAGTAAAGACATCCCAGATTTGCCAGATGTGATGTCTTTAAACCGTTTAACTACATACGATAAACAAGAGGGCCATTGGCCCTAAAGTGCTCACCTGAAATAATAGCTCTCTGTATACCATGTAGCTTAGCCTCTAGAATGTACAGTTTTATAAAGATTTGACTTGGTAACCTAGTTTATGACCCTAGATGACCCAATTATGAACTTGTCAAAGATTATGTCAAGACAATCACTCTGACTAATTTTCAAGTTGATAGGGCAAAAAATGTCGCCTCTAGAATGCACACAAGGTTGTTAAAACATTTGACCCTGTGACCTAGTTTATGACCTCAGATGACCTAATTAATGACCTGTCCAAGAATTCATCAATAAAATTATTCTGAACCGATTTCAGGCTAATTCGGAGAAAATTGTGGTCTCTAAAGAGCACACAAGGTTTTTCAAAGATTTGACCTAATGACCTTGTTTATGACCCTGGATGACCCAATTTTGTACTTGTCTGTGATTTCATCAAGACAAGTTATTCTGACCAATTTTCAGGTTGATTGGGCCAAAAAATGTAGTTATACTAAGATTTGACCTCATGACCTAGTTTATAACCTCGGATGACCCAATTTCAAACTTGGCTGGGATTTCATTTAAACTATCATTCTGAACAATTTCCAGGCCAATTGGGCAAAAAATGTGATCTCTAGAGTGCACACAAGGTTTTACTAAGGTTTGACCTCGTGACCTAGTTTATGGCCCCAGACAACCCAATTTCAATCTTGTTCGAGATTTTGTCAAAACAATAATTCTGACCAATTTTCAAATTGATTTGACAAACAAGAGGGCCATTGGCCCTGTAGCGCTCAGCTGAGATAAAAGCTTTCTGTGTTGTGTCTGAGCCTCCAAAATGATAACATTTTACAAAAATTTGTGGCCTGTATAGTGCACATACTTTTTTTTAAGATTTGACCCTGTGACCTAGTTTAAGACCCAAGATGACCCAATTTCGAACTTGTCTGAGGTTCAAGATAATCATTCTGACAAATTTTCATGATGATAGGGCAAAAAAATGTGGCCTCTAGATAGTCTGTGATGGTATGTCCGGAAATCTCGTCCCGTATGCATTAGAGTATTAAGCATGCCAACAACTGCAGTTGTGTGCTCCAATATCTGAACATTCATGATCCACTTGTTGGCATATCTGGAAACGCGTCATTACGTCGTATTCCGCCGTTTACGTAACGTTGTCAATTTGCTTAATTGCAAACCGAGTTTAGTGAAACATTTGAAAACGATGTTGTTTTTGTTTATGTGTGTTTCTATTAACATATATCTGGATATAGATATGAAATGCATTGAAATGAATGATCCATATGATGCATAGATATGCCGTCGTTAACAATATTGAGACAAATAGGGGAGACCGGGGCAAAGTGTTACATTTTTTAGACTTTTCAAAATTTTGACTACATTATATACCTTAAAGTCGTAAAAACCATAAAATCTGAAAATGCATCAAATTCTGATTAAATATAAGTTTTTTGCAGCATAATTTGCTAATTTATTGATATGTTATAGAGAAAACAAAAATTGTGAAAAAATGTAACACTTTGCCCCGAGCACGGGGCAAAGTGTTACAGTACCAGGGGCAAAGTGTTACAAAATGATTTTTTTCTTTCTACGGTAATCACTTAATATTTTAATTTCATTGACACTTAAGTTAATGGCGGGGACATAAGTCTGAGATAAAGAGGAAATAAATACAACCGAGCAGTATTGCAGAAAAAGCGTCCAATTTTCTGATTTTTACAATCAAATCTTTCTATTTGTTGTTACGCCAAAATATCAGCCATTTACGAAATCTGGTCTTTACTTTTTGCCTAAAAGTGTTCAAGAATGAAAATATGTTATGAAATACGGAGAATTTAGTGTTTTATCATTACTCGCCAAATTTTACCAAAAAGTAGAGCGTAACACTTTGCCCCGCATGTAATGTAACACTTTGCCCCAACATACAGTCATGTTGAAAATAAGGCCAAAAGTCGAAATCGCGTGTATTTTTTGAAAACGGTAGCATATCAAATTAATAATTAGTGATGACTCTAAACTTTAACCACAATTATCAAAATTAATCTTGTCATGGACATTAGATAAACTAATTTTTAAGAATATTGGAAAATTTACTTTTTGGCCCCAAAAAGTAAATTTCGCGATTTTAGAACCCCCCCCCCCCCCCCTTAAGAACAGGCTAGCCATAAAAATCAGATAATGTAGAAAACATGCACAGAATTCAATACTAAGTGGAATTATCGTTGCAGAAAACATAATTGAGCTGAAATTTAAATTTACCACTTTGCCCAGTGTAACACTTTGCCCCGGTCTCCCCTACTGACGTATTCAACGTTCTTTACTTTTGCACTAATTGACATCTATCTTGACATTTAAGTTTAATCCTGCTGGTGTTGTAGCATCTTCGCTAGCCAAGGTTGAACCCACCTACGTTTGTATTCACCCTTGGCGGATTTAGTCCGATTTTCTTGAAATCGCGAAGCGCCGCCTAGCGGTTGTTCTGCTGGTTGTTTACGTCCATTATTGATGACGTCATTAACACGCGTTGTCTTTCGCGTCATACGTCATGCGGATTATGTAAAAGTTTGCTGCTTTTCTGGTCGAATTGTCGAAAGTATTATAATTCGTCGATTAAAGTTAGGGAATTCCTGTCTATTGCAGTGAAATTCTTAGGAAAAATCGCCGATCTTCGCGTTTTTGAGTTGCAAATGCAATGCTTTTTCCCGCCCGTTGTCATGATTTGGTTACTCATAACAAATGTATCAGTCGACAATCTGATTGGTTCCAGCGAGACCTCGCTGGAACCAATGAAAACGCTTTCCAGGAGACCAAGAAAATCGGACTAAATACACCAAGGGTGAATACAGAAACGACGTTACTTCGTAGATGTCACCATTGGCTTGCGAAGATGGTGTTGTAGTGGTTATAACCTTATTGATCGGACGGCCTCGACGATATACCGGGTAGATAAATATCGATTTCATATATATTCACGAGCCGTACATGCACCCACGTATGTGTGCTATACTGATCGAAAGTTCTAAAGCGCCACATTACAAATGACTGTAACTATTTCAATAATTATGATATCTTTATAAAATTTTATATGTGAATTTAAAAGTACCAATTAGATTAATTTGCACGATTTGTTGTCAGTTATCACTGAAAGTAAGGATGTTATATGAGTAAAGCTTAAAAAGCTCTAAATCGTTGTAGAACTTCAGATAATGCATTTATAATTATATTTTCCTACATGATTTTTAAGCAGATCCCAATCAATGGAGAAAAAAATGAATGACACGCTTGTATTTCTGATGAGTACAGCAAAAAGAGAAAAATAGTGGGTGGGGTAAATCATGGTGTTTTAATTTTCCAAACAGTCTTCTTTTTATTGACAATTGTCACAATCCTTTTTGCACAATGAATTAACACAATCAAAAGAATTTTGAACATATTGTGTAATTTTGTGTTTCGGGAATCAGGAGGGCATATTTCAATCATTTTCTAAGAAAACCAGTATATATGGTAATTTTGTCAGTCGAAACTATCCTCATGCGAGCGTATATGTATTGAATCCCAAATATTGTGTATCTAGTTTATATTTTTGTACGTTTAGTATTCAATTACATAAGTATTTAGTTCTTATATACAAAAGAATTTACAACTACGTGGTTGTTGTACGAAGACGTGTATTGCGTATGTACACATTATTGTGGGTGATATTTATACCCGCGTGGATTAGTTTTTTGTATATTACATATAATGCCGAGCAGATTAGCTATCGAAGAAGTCAAGGATATCTACCCAATTGAGCCACTGTATCATGCCAAAATCTTAATCGAACTCTAGTCAGTGAACCAACAAAAGATTCCTGTGAGATTTTGCTTCAGGGTGTAGATATCATGTCCCAGTATGGGGACATAACCTGAAATTGCTCAACGTTTCAGCATATTTGATGACAGCTATTTATGTCAAAAGAATAAAGCTTCTTGATAGAGACAGTAATACAGTGGTGCTACAAAAAAGACTGTGCAAGAACGAGCAAAGAAACGCCATGAAACACTACTCACTCATACTCAGAGAAAAGGCAATAACAAGCATGGCACTGGTGTCTTTTTGACCTTGAAACAGAGAAATTACAGTTCTTGATGCAATGATTTTGTTGCAGTGCCTTCAACAAACTAGCATCATTAAATCAGGCAGAGATCTGCCTTAACTCTTTGTATCTGTAATACAATCGGAATTTGAAGGTTACAAAGAGGTTCCTTACACATTAAACCGACATGCACTCTGGGAACTTGTAATGTGTCGCTGTATCAAGACAATGTGTCGGCCATCAAAGCGTACATTTTAAAAGTCAAACGGGCTGGTCTGCACTGGTAAAAGAAGCGGACAAAGATGCTTGTTTGAATCCATAACAATTTACATATCAATAAATGTTTCAGTCATCTACCGTACTTCGGCTAATTATGGTGTGGCTTTATCACGGGTGGTAAACAGAGAAACTAGCTCCAAAAAGAGTCAACGGTATTTCGTTGCCTCGTGACATCCGGCCTCTACCGAGGTAGTTGCATAGAGCGAAAATCTGTAAACAAAGGTAGGCCACGAACACATTTTTTCTACAATTATTTATTTTACAACGAGTTTTTGAAAAATCCGGCGATGCTGTAATATGAAGAAATGGTCGAAGTTTGTTGTGCACGAGAATATACAGTGTTAGTAAGCAAAGTTTGAATACAATCGTTGAAAAACATCTCAAAATCAAAAGTAAAATCTTTTTTACTTTCGATTTTGAAATGTTTTTCAACGATTGTACTAAAACCCTGCTACTAATACCGTATACTCTCGTGCACAACAAACTTCGACCATTTCTTCATATTACAGCATCGCCGGATTTCTCAAAAACTCGCTTAAAAAGAAATAACTTTAGAAAATGTGTTCGTGACCTACAAATTTTCGCTCTATGCAACTACCTCTTTTTGGAGCTAGTTTCTCTGTTTACCACTCGTGTTTATAGAGATCTATTTTTTCGATTTTGTACACCGTATATTTCATCATACTTTAATTTCTTTTAAGAATCGTTTTCTAATCTCTTCTTAATCCAATGGGGAGAATCACGTGATTGACAATGGTATTAAACACGAAAAAATGGCGACGAAATGACCGCTTCGGCGTGAAATTTCAAACTTTAGAAAGGTATGTATTAAATCTACGTAGTCTTTCAGATACGCCACCTATCCTAAAGTACCCGCTATTGTCTAAGGTTTCAACAGATACCAAATTTTCCCTTATCCGTTTGCTGTATTAAGAGAACACTCAAAGAATGTTTCGGAAATTGCTAAAATTTTAGATGTGTGTTAAGCACGTCGCATCATATTTACAGCTTTATTTCTTACACAAAGAGCTCTCTTTTCACACGGTATATTTCTAGACCTCTTTTTATCGAAGATATTTCATTCTAGCCCATTTACAAGGTCCGTGTTGACTTTGTTAAGCGTTTTTACGAAAAAGATGTTAAACACACGTACAATGCTGTAGTGTTTGGCACGCCGAGTTCTTGTGAGTGTGGTGTTAAACACGCAAGTGTACATAGTTTTGTAGAATGTGCTGACTTATTTGTGTTTTTTAATACAGTTAATACAGTTATAGAAGCCAGATGTGATTGTCTGATCACATTTAGCATTTCTATGTTTTTTATGCCTTTTTATACGTTTTCCCCGTTGATTAGTGTTTATTTTATAGGACTTCCGGTTTCATTTTCGCTCAATAGTTCCTCACAAGTTTATCACGCAATATCTTATCAACATATATGTTCACTTCACTTTGCTTACACTTTTCGCACAACACTCTTCATTACGTTTACTAATTGAAAGCTAACTTGTACACTTATTTTTGTAAGCATTTTCTTCGATTCTTTAAGCATAATATTGACTCAACTATACTAACAATTTATATTTTTTAACTTTAATTCGGTAAAAGATGGTTTTGATTTTAAAAGATAGAAACTTGCATTATGCATTCATATAAGCAATGGGTAATTATGTTTGCAATTCGACGTCAGTTTGACGTCTGAATACTAAAACGCATTTAACAGGTTTTACAAACTGATGCGTTTTCTCTAAAACACTTATTTCAAAGGGTTTGAGTTATTTTCTTGTACTTTTTCTGTATAATATCCCTGTTATCGACTGTTTATCTCAACTTTGTTGTTTATTATTGTTGATTTTGACGTGACGTCACAGGAAAACGATGCGTCTACAGACATGCCAACAAGCAGTTTCATCATTACCAAGGAATTCTTTTTCTGATTTGCGTTGTTGGCATTCTTAATACTCAAATGCACACGGATTACCGATTATCACAGACTAAGAGTGCACTCAAGGTTTTTCTAAGATTTTACCCCCTGACCTAGTTTATGACCCCAGATGATCCAATTTCGAACTTGTCCGAGATTTCATCAAGACACTCATTCTGAGCCAATTTCAGATTTATTGGGCAAAAAATGTGGCCTCTAGAGTGCACACAAGGTTTTTCTAAGATTTGACCCCGTGACCTAGTTTATGACCCCAGATGACCCAATTTCGAACTTAACTGAGATTTTATCAAGATAATCATTCTGAGCAAATTTCAGGTATATTGGACAAAAAATGTGGCCTCTAGAGCACACACAAGGTTTTTCTAAGGTTTGACCATGTGACCTAATTTATGACCCCAGATGACCCAATTTTAAACTTGTCTAAGATTTCACCATGACAATCATTCTAAGCCAATTTCAGGTTTATATGGCAGCACATGAGGCCTGTACAGTGCACACAATGTTTTTCTAATATTTGACCTAGCTTTTGACCTCAGATGACCCAATTTTGAACTCATACAAGATTTTGTCGAGACAATTATTCAGGCCAAATTTCATGTTGATAGGATAAAATCTGTGTCCTCTAGAGCGCACACAAGCCAAAGGTTGACGGATGACACACGCCGGACACAGCCGTATCACAATACCTCACGAAGAGCACTAACATGCTCAGGTGAGCTAAAAATGTGACCTCTAGAGTGCACACAAGGTGTACGAGGGCCCATCAATAATTTCGAGAACTAATCTTATATCAGAAAAATACGTTGATAAACTTAGAAACATTACACATTTCTTATAAGAGTAACATCCCTGGAACAATTTGCATTCATTCCAACGCTTGACCCACGCGTGCGGCACGTGCTACAGCCCGTCACGTGACATGTCCCGCAAACATTTGTAAATGGCACACCCCAACCATTCTTTTTACTCATTATCTTCATCCCCTTATTTATTTCTAGGGTTTGGAAATAACCAGAAGTCGCAAATTGCATAATCTGTGTGGTGCGGAGGGTTTGGTAATATTTTTTATTACCAGTTTCACGATACCAACCTTTTTAACGAGTCAGCTATGGCGCGACGCGCTGTCATAGCGCGGCAGAATTCCGGACCTTATAATATTTGCGCGCTGACTCAAAAAAGCGGGTGGCAGACCAGATCTGATTACTGCTGCAAAATAATAAATATAAGTACTTACAGGACTTTATATAGACATAAGATGTTTCAGTGTGATTCCTCGAATATCGATGAAAATTATGACATTTGTCTCACCGGCACATCTGGAAATCAATGCTTTTGTGGGTGAGAACGAAGAATAACGCTTCCAAAATTGATATTTGTTCTTTAATTTTCTACTCAAAATGATGCATCGATGTCACGTCACATGCATTTATTTGATTCGCAAAGTTATGGCGGCCTTCCTTACAATTTTGGTATCATTTACGACACCTTTTGACCCACTGCCCCATTCGGCCAGGAAGCGACCAGCCTAGTACCCATCTTGTCGATGCACGGCTCATTCCGATATTGATGGTTATACTGCCTTATGCTGTATTATACAAATTATCCGAGTGTGTTACTACTATTTCAACACCTAATTTTCAATTTTCAAGAATAAATTCTAGGATTTTAGAAGCCTTCTTTTTAGTTTTATAGTCTCCGGTCAGCTAGTAAAATCACTCATTTTCTCTTATCTCTCTACCCTATCTGAAGCATCGCATTCGCTTTCAAATAACGATATTCGATAAACATATGTCTCTTTACAATACATGTAAAATTTCACGGATGTCCGTAGAGGAATTATTGAGAAATACATAAAACTTTACCATAACGGGTTGCTAAAAAATGCAAGATGACGTCATTTTTTACAAACGCTGTTGACGTGACGTCATAATTCTGCAATGACGTCATATTGTTTTGACGTCATCGTTTTGAAATAATATGAGTCGATTGGAAAATGAATGAGCTTTCAGCATACCAATTTTCGTGAAAATACGTCAACGGGTATTTGAATAGTAAATTTAGTTCTCGAAATTATTGATGGGCCCTCGTAACTAAGATTTGACCTCATGACCTAGTTTATGACCCTAGATGACCCAATTTCAATCCTGTTGGAGATTTTATCAAGACAATAATTCTGAAGAATTATCAGCTTGATTGGACCACAAATGTGGCCTCTAGAGTGCACAAACGGTTTTACTAGAATTTGACCTCATGACCTAGTTTATGATCCTAGATGACCCAATTTTTTACTTGTCTGAGAATTTATCAAGACAATCATTCTGACCAATTTTAAGGTTGATTGGGCAAAAACTGTGACCACTACAGTGTGCACAAGGTTTTACTAGAATTTGACCTTGTGACCTAGTTTATGACCCCAGATGACCCAATTTTGAACTTGTCTGAGATTTTGTCAAGACAATCATTCTGACTAATTAACAGGTTCATTGGGCAACAACTGTGACCTCTAGAGTGCATACAAAGCTTTACTAAGATTTGACTTCGTGACCTAGTTTATGACCCCAGGTGACCAAGGGGGGGGGGGGGGGGGTCTCATTTGCGCCCACGCTTAGATTTTCTTGTAACTTTACTCATAGAATGCCCCTGACCTATGAACTACAAAAATATATTCGTTTTACTAAAAGAGTGCATATAGGTCTTTACGCGGCACCTTAAAGTGTTCCCTGTTTTCATTGATACCCGTCTTATAAAAACTCAAGGTTGGCTATCTAGTTTTGGTATAAATCCACAAATTTTAATACAAATAGCAAGAGGAGTCATTGTAGAAACTTTTGATACCAATACTGTTGGTCCCAACATGCGCAAAAAATTCTTAGAAATTAATTTAGTCAGAAATTGTCAGAAAAATAGACAAGAAATTTTCAAAACCTAAAATTCTATCAAATATTTTTGTATGTTCCCGTCTTTGTCAACCTATGAAATTGATAGGAAAGTTGGCCATAGATGTTCCCTGTTTGTATGCAAAATTTGGTGTGTGGTGTTCAAGACAAAATAACTAGAGTCAAAATCATAGTTTTAGATTTATTTACGTGACCATTTCTTCTACATGCGCAATCGCAACTTCTTGAATACAAACATAAAAGAAAGACAACTCTACTTCACTTTAACTTGTTTAACATCAAAGGTTACTTCCCTTAATATACCACATATCCTCCCCCTTAAGATTTTGACATGTATCAGACATGCCATAATTTTTCCAGTGGAATCCGGGACATTGGATGAACACCCTACCCCCCCTCCCCTTCCATGAAAAACTCTGGTTGCCGTGGCATCTGAAAATGGGAAATTTCACAAAAGCTCAACAATTTCTTTAAACGACATCTTCTCCTAAACTACTAGGTCAAAATCAACCAAACTTGGCAGAAATGTTCCTTGGGTGGTCCTTTATAAAAGTTGCTAAAAGAATTGAAATCCATGAAAAACTCTGGTTGCCGTGGCATCGGAAAATGGGAAATTTCACAAAAGCTCAAAAATTTCTGTAAACGACATCTCCTCCTAAAGTACAGGGTCAAAATCAACCAAACTTGGCAGAAATGTTCCTTGGGTGGTCCTTTATAAAAATTGCTAAAAGAATTGAAATCCATGAAAAACTCTGGTTGCCGTGGCATCGGAAAATGGGAAATTTCACAAAAGCTCAAAAATTTCTTTAAACAACATCTCCTCCTAAACTACTGGGTCAAAATCAACCAAACTTGGTAGAAATGTTCCTTGGGTGGTCCTTTATAAAAATTGCTAAAAGAATTGAAATCCATGAAAAACTCTGGTTGCCGTGGCATCGAAAAATGGGAAATTTCACTAAAGCTAAAAAATTTCTTTAAATGACATCTCCTCCTGAACTTCTGGGTCAAAATCAACCAAACTTGGCAGAAATGTTCCTTGGGTGGTCCCTTATAAGAATTGCTAAAAGAATTGAAATCCACGAAAAACTCTGGTTGTCATGGCATCGGAAAATGGGAAATTTCACTAAAGCTAAAAAAATTCTTTAAATGACATCTCCTCCTGAACTTCTGGGTCAAAATCAACCAAACTTGGCAGAAATGTTTCTTGGGTGGTCCCTTATAAGAATTGCTAGAAGAATTGAAATTCATGAAAAACTCTGGTTGTCATGGCATCGGAAAATGGGAAATTTCACAAAAGCTCAACAATTTCTTTAAATGACATCTCCTCCTTAACTACTGGGTCAAAATTAACCAAACTTGGCAGAAATGTTCCTTGGGTAGTCCCTTATTAAAATTGCTAAAGGAATTGAAATCCATGAAAAACTCTGGTTGCCGTGGCATCGGAAAATGGGGAATTTCACAAAAATTCAACTATTTCTTTAAACGGCATCTCCTCCTTAACCTCTGGGTTAAAATCAACCAAACTTGGCAGAAATGTTCCTTGGTTGGTCCCTTATCAATATTGCTAAAAGAATTGAAATCCGTGAAAAACTCTGGTGCCGTGGCATCGGAAAATGGTAAATTTCACAAAAACTTAACAACTTCTTTTAAACAACATCTCCTCCTTAACCTCTGGGTTAAAATCAACCAAACTTAGCAGAAATGTTCCTTGGGTAGTCCCTTATAAGAATTGCTAAAAGAATTGAAATAAATGAAAAACTCTGGTTGCTGTGGCATCGGAAAATGGAAAATTTCACAAAAACTTAACAACTTCTTTAACCCTTTCCCAAACGACAAATCAAAGCCCTGAAGGGCCTGAAAGTCGCTACAACAGAATTATTTGTAAAACAAGATTTGCTTTTCATGATCCTATCAGAGAATGCTTTGAAGTATTGAATGAAATGTATGTATGCCCCCACAAGGGTAAACCTTTAACAATTGAAGTAGTGCAATTGTAGAATTAATTTACATCAAGAATGAAAAGGGAAAATTGGCAATAACTCCACGAACATTATCAGCAGAGTTATATTTTTGTACAATACACTTCTACATAATGACACCGTCCACCTATGAAGTTGCACGAATCTACCTCGCATAATTTTTAGTAATGCTCTTGACAAACAATTAAATATGAAAATGAACAAAGGGCAAAAACCCAAAATTATGATTGACAGAGTATCAATTCTTACCTATGAAGTTTTATGCGATGTAAACAAGACCTAGATCTCCATTTTAAATACGCAAAATATATTTTGTCAAAATGACGATAAAGTTTATAAACGATGACCAAACTCGTGATTAGATCACATTCTATAGAAACAAATTGAAAAAAAAAAATAATAAAATGAAAGAACAAAACAAGTTATAGAATATTTACAGAGAAACACAGCTTTATTTTTCATCCATATCTATATATACAAATTCATAATACCATAGGCTACAGCAAATCCATAGATAATTATATCGTTAAAATGAATGCTACATATGAAAAGCAGTGGAAGCTAGATCTATTTTCAAAATGTTAGATCGGTCCAATTTGTAGGTAATTTTGGGGTGTTTAGTGATTGGGAGTAAAAACGTCGTAACGACAGATTTCTGAAAGGTGCCCATGCTAGGTTTTTATGCTTAGAACTGAACTATTCGGGAACTCATATTTGTACATGGAAAAACAATTTGCAATGCATAAAAACCTCAATCACGGCGAATATCCATCTTTCCTTTGCTATAGATCAATCCTTTACAAGCGTGTTTACAGATTCTATTTTTACTTCGAAACGAGGCAAGGTCAAGGTCAACGAGACACATCCCCAGCAGTATTAACACACTGTACAACCGGCTGCGTCGATGACTGTGACCTTATTTGCGAGGGATGCGTGGAAAGGTTTATTTTGTAGAAGCAGTTAGCACTGATTTATATGCGTATTTATCAACTATAGAATACCAAAGATCTTTTCATTTATTCATAAAAGTAAATTAATTTGACCTACCATGCACCTGACATCAGACGCCGAATCTGTCTTCGTTGACGAGGCAGCCGGTTGTATGGTGTGTTGAATCTCGCTGAGCACAGATGACGTACCTCTGACGTAATTGCTTTTTGAAGGTTGGGCATGTGTAACCGTTACAAAACAAAAACAAAGGACAATAAAATGCGGATCTGCACGTTATTCATTGACTTGGATTTTTATACTTGATAAAGCTCAATGAGTGCTAACAATGGACCCCTTCAGGTTGGTAATTTCATACGTTTATATCTGGCTTGTAATTTTTGTGCCATTTGCATTTTCGACAGCCTAGCAGGTCCCCCTTTAATCTGTAGTTGCGATGTTTTGGCTGCATGTCCCGTAAATTGACTGGAATTGAAACTAAACTAAATAAAATTCTGGGTAAGAACGATGTTTTAAATGAAATATTTACCCATTTTGTTCTATTCAGATTTCCCAATTTCAGAGGATGTCACAGAAATTCATTGAATAAAATAGATCTATACTTCATAACGCATTCCTCACTTAACTAAAACCCCTCAAAATCACACTTGTCCTCCCTGGTTGAAAGTAAGATACTTTCAAAATACTGAATTTTACAGCTGGGGGGCCATGGACCACAGGGCCCCCGATGGGTCTATGGAAACGCCCTGGCCAGGGGTCCACGGGGCCAGAGCCCCCCCCCCCCCGGGAGCTCTTGAGAAATAGCGTTTTCAAACCCCTCAGGAAGGCGTTCATGACACTATAAATACTACCATCTTTTGATGAAAGTTTTCCAAATCATTTATCACTCAGTTTAAAATTATAACTCAATATGATGCACTTTTTTACATCATTTTTTTTTTCAATTTCGAAATAAGAACTTATACGTTCTAGTATGCAATGGTGACTCAAGGATTTTTTTCCGAGCCTAAATGATGGCATAAAATGTGTAAAATGTGTAACGTTACATTAAAGTTATACAGCTTAAAAATAATTTTCGGATAATTCCAGGAGGGAGGTCCAAAACACACCCCCACCGACCCCCTCTCGATCCGCCCGTGGTATGACATGGCAAATTTCAAAATATGCACATATTTACGGTAGTTGCAATAATGTAACCGATACCATTTTGAAAATTGATCTGGGTTTCGGATAAAATTCCTTCCTATTTGTTGCATGGGCGGATCTAGAAGGGGTCGGGGGGGGGGGGGGTCCGGACCCCCCCCCCCCTGGAATTGACCGAAAATTAAATTTTGACTGTATAATTCTATTGTAACGTTACATATTTACTACATTTAAGCCATAATTTGGGCTTGGACCCCCACTGGAAAAAAAATAATACGGAGCAAATCGTTTCCTCGATTTTGATTGGATGTCAGGCCATTGCATCACTTCGTAAATCGGAAATTGCAACTCGAAGAAGTTTATTTTCTTTTTAAATCGGGAAGCGAGTAAATCCACTTCTGAGCACATCGTATTTTAGGCGATTTTGGCCGATAACATTTCTGAAAAGGCTCTAAAGTGCAGACAAAGAAAGCCCACGATGGTAATCTCGTTCAGAAAAAAAAAAAAAAAACACCGAAAAGTCTTGGTCGGAAACATAGCGCGCTTAGATGTCCTCGAAAATGCAAGTAGGTCGTTCCGGTGGGATGCTCCTGTTAATTTTAATCCTTTCCCGAACAAGAGGGTAAATACTCATTGCCTCCAAAAAATATCTGGAAATACGCATTGGAAAAAAATTGAGGGGTAAATACTCCTTGCCTCAAAAATTTATCTGGAGCTCTGTATTACTTAGCTATATTTGATCTTTGCTGTTGTGTTTCCACACTTGCACTTTTGTCATCCCTCTTGGTGACCGTGATATTTCTCAAGATTGATATCATTTAGGTACGCAATATTTTACAGTCACGGAAATGAATAATCTCTAGAACTGTTTATTGCGGCAAGCCTAAAGTCGTGATAACTCGATAATTTGAGTCTCTAATAATGGTTTATTCACGAATTAATTTCCCCTCTCTTCACAAAAACTATTTTATTTCACGTTGATTATTCGGTGATTAATGATAAGAAATTTAATCGCAGAAACGTCGACTGAATCGACGGACGCTCGACAATTTAATTTGAATGGTAATTCATGCAGATTTTATGATGTAACGTAGAATATTATACATCTAGGTTTAGTAGTTATTTTGTTTTTGGTCGGCAAGCGATAACGTCATGATGATACGAAGAAAATGATACCTGTTAGTCTATTATCCAAACCAAAAATTCACCGGTAATAATCCAACTAACATATTTTGAAACAGTTTCCGAAATAACTGAGCAGATGTTGGCGGTGTTTTTGAAGTCACTATTCCAGCCCAGATTGAGTAGACGCTACGTCATCAAGACGTCATATTGTTTTTTTTAACAAAAGGGATCCGACTGTATCACGTGCTTATTCATCTGAGAAGCATGTCAATCAACTAGTAAGTCAATGGATGGGCGGGGACAATTCTCTTTTTCAACCAATCTGTATTAACAAGCATTGCTTCATAAAAGATCTAGAACTTAAAGGGCAATCGTCAGAAAAGAAGCTTTACCCCGAGTTTCTCCCTTAACCCATTACCACACAATGACTCTTTTTGACTCCCTACCATACAATGGCTTTGGAAAACATTGTGGAAAATGAAGAAATTGTTTGTGACAAGCAATCTCTTCATTTACCACAATATTTTCTACAATAAAAGAATAAAAAAGTTATATTTCATTCACTTCAAAATTTCGTCTGCAGCACCTTTGAATTTGGGACAGCCTAACATTTTGCCGTCTGGTAATGGGTTAATCGGTCACCCTTTAGTGAATATTTATTAGAGTGTTGACCTCTACATTTTTAAATTTTAGAGTAGATAGATTTAAGAGACAGTTTATTTTCATAAAGAGTTTTCAAAAGAAGAAAGAAATTCAAAGGGTAGACTATTTAGTGAAAAGAAAATTTCTTGCAGATGTAGATCTACATGACTCGTGCTTATACTTGCTTCTCTCTTAAAACAAAGTACATTACCTCTTATGAAATGATATGTAATTAGTAATGTATTTTGATGATCTTAATCAATAGACATCGGCTTTGGAGAGTAATACTTGCCGACGTTCGTCTATTTAACCTCTCTCTTAAATCCTTTCACAAACAAGACTTGATCTCGACGAACGGTTTTTTAAGAAGTTATGTCGTATGCATGCAACAGCTTTCAAAATGGAGTAGTCTAAAAAATATTTCTGTTTTGGGGTAAACAAAATGACGAAAATTGAACATGAATGTAAACATCCATGAATTACACTTTGGGTCTAACGATTATCCATACATACACAAGAATCAAAACGTGTGGGCTGAAATATTTATTCTGATCTGAAACGAAGGTAAGGTTTTAGCTGCGATCTTTCGGGGGAACCGTATGATCATACAAAATGCCCGTGACTTGCAAAGCTGCTTTTGTGCCGTCTATGATCGCCTACCGGTCGCGAGATTCAACCCTGCAAATCAACAATTTCATTTCCATAAATCCGGCGACGGAAAACTCTTTGTTTAAAGTGATCGTCGGATATGCACATCTTGCATATTTCGGGATCGTCAACATCACAGAACCAGCCGAGTAGTTAAGTCTCGTTTCTTTGATGTGGTCCCGTAGGTTTTCCCATTGATAAGCTGGCCAGGTGTGTAATAAAATGTTTTTTTCTGGTCTTCCCGGTATTGACTAAAAAATTCATGAACCTGCAACACTACCCAGAAGAAGCTTTGAACTCGCCCTGGATTTTGTATTTTGGTCCTTGTCGAGTTGAAGGGCCTTGACGCGAATCCCGATCCTACTTACAACATAGCCACTTGCCCGTAACTCCAAAATCCAATCATTCTGATCATTTTTCTGTGGCTCATATGGACTGATCCGAATAACCCTCCATTTCTGCAATTTTGGACCATCACAGATCTTTGTCTTGTTTTTTCGCCAGTCTCTCACTAGCTTTTCACTGATGCCGAAATCACTTTCAGCCGCACAGTTTTTTGAATTTTCGGCAAATTTGACCACACGATTTTTTAAGCTATTGTCATCACCAAGTAATTGCAGATTAAAACAATATGCAGTTACGAGGTTTTCGAAGAAAAGTGAGGACTGCTTGTTGTGTACAATTATGTCGTGTGTTAATTTAGGGCATATTGATTGCGAGATTACACGCTTGAAATGGCAGAACGATGCATATCAAGCAAGACACCTTGTTAAAATGGAATTTATTATAAAAAGAACCAAGCAAATGAGTATTCCGTCGTTGTCGTATGTTTATTGTCGCCGAGTCATAAAGTCGATGTCTATTGCACTATCTAAGGGAAGTAACTCTTTCATGAAAACTGTCTAATTTAAACCTGGTTATTTCCCTTAGACCAATATACCTCAGAAAACGGAATTATTGCGCGCGATCTATTTTCTCCGCAAAAAAAATAGTTCTACATAAAACGTATAATTTCCTCGTTCAACAATGATTATTTGGCATGTCAGTTTAGAAATTGTAGAAAGTCGAATTTCAATATTAAATCAAAGTGTGGACAAGAAATCAGAGATCTACTTTGTCTAAAAACAGAAATACAGAAGAAGTTAAGAGGTCCGTCTTTGACCTTATTTGACCTGTCCAGAAAAACTCGTACGGCAACAGTAAGTCGCAGCGCGAGCGCTAAGCGACTTAAAAATGATGGTGGTCAAAATTCAAAAACTACCCCAAATGACAAAATAGGTGTTATTAAAGATATAATTTGTCTAAAATATGGCACAGAAAATATTGAGACAAAAGGAGAAACTGCTGGTTATCAGCAGTTTCTTCTTTTGTCTCAATGTTTTCCCAAGCCATTTCTATTAGGGACGTCAAAACCAGGTCTTGTTTGGGAAAGGGTTAAACGACATCTCCTCCTTAACTTCTGGGTTAAAATCAACCAAATTTGGCAGAAATGTTCCTTGGGTGGTCCCTTATGAAAATTGCTAAAAGAATTGAAATCCATGGAAAACTCTGGTTGCTGTGGCATCAGAAAATGGGAAATGTCATAAAACTCATCAATTTTTGTAAACGACATCTCCTCCTTAACTACATGGCCAAATTCTTCTCTGGGACCACAATGCTAACATATGCAAAGTTATTTGGTATTATTAAAACATTACTCAGGTGAGCGATTTAGGGCCCTCAGGGTCCTCTTGTTAGGGTTTTACGCCGTTTTCAACTGCCAGTGTCATATCGCGGCGGCCTTTGAATATCAAAATAGAGAATGGAATTTTCTATAAAAATTTCGCTTCCAAAGAAGGTAGATCTACTTTTTATCAGTTTCATTTTCGTATGCATGAGTTATTTAATATTCAATCAAAGCCTCCTTTATTCAAAATGATGCTTACTATGCTTACATGACTTTTGAAATTTTCTCGAACTTAAGAGTACATAAGATCGGAAGGGATCGCGTTCGCTCTGCATCCCAATGGTCCTGAACTTGACTTGTCATTTTCCGAGATCGTTACCAGTGTTGGCGTGTCAATTCATCTTCATTGATTCACGCGTAACCAAACACGTATTTTAATGCAATTCGTACAGATATTACAATTTATTAACATCATAAAACAACCTACCACTGTCTTCTCAGCCACGCCAATTAAACCGTTACACAAGGTGTCCTAATCTTTCGACCACACTGTTATCTGGGTAATTAATAGTCCGATTATCGATTTTTGTCCATCAATTAAGGGTCAGCGTGTATGTTATTAACAGTTGCTGTCAACTTTACACTCGATTAGCATAACTTTTGAAAGTTAACCCTTTACTTGAAATTTCTCTACACTTATATAGTGTATGATGGGGAATGGAAGATTTCCGGGACATTTGCTTTATGTACGGGACGCCGGGACGGCATATCGATTTCCGGGACTGTTCCGGACCTTCCGGGACGTATGGAATGTCTGCATGTATTTTCTTAATAAAATCTCTTTATAATTATACCAAAGTTTTGAATGTTTTCCTGAAATAACTTGAAATAATTTTTCTGTATCTATCAACCTCAAAATCTTTTTTGAAACAGTTAATGAAAACATCAAGCAGAAAAGCTTTAACAGAAATTTACCCTAACACTGTCATTATACACCAATTATTGAATCATACAAAAACAATAAAGCCTGAATGAACTACTTTGTTCAAATGAAGCTCAACTAATAAAATGACTCAGTAATCGCTCAGTCTCTGCTGTACTCTCAACTATTTACATAGTCCTTGAATCGAACCGGTTTTCTCTTTATTCTTGTTGGTCGAATAATTGCCGATTTCGGTGATTGGACTTCTATATCCTGTGGCATCGACTTCTCTGGACTCCCAGCCTTTGGAATCTGACTATCGTTGTTGGTTTCACTCTGTGAATTGGGTGATATTTCACTATTTTCATTAAATGACTCACTTATCTGATCTTCTACACTTTCATTTTCAAATTTACTTTCACTGATATCTGGATTAATAGATATTTTCTCATCTTCATAACACTTTTTTATCTGATCAACATGCCTTTTCACAACACTGTGATCACTTAACTTCACTCTATACATAACAGACCCTAACTTTTCCACAACTATGCCTATTAACCATTTCTCTCCATGTACACCATAATTCTTCACATACACTCTATCCCCTTCCTGGAAATCTCTCAAGCTCCTTGATGGATGATTCACTTGTTGATTGTTTTGTCTACTCTCCACCGCTTCACGCAGATTTGGACGCAAGAGATCCATTTTAGTTTTCAATTCTCTATTCATCAACAACATTGATGGTGTCACTCCGGTGGTTGTTTGAACCGTTGTTCTGTAACTTAACAAAAATCTTGATACTTTAGTGTCTATCGAACCCGGACCTTGTTTTTTCATACCATTTTTGAAAATTTGAACCGCTCGTTCAGCCAATCCATTTGAAGACAGATGAAATGGTGCAGAAGTCAAATGTTTAATACCATTTAATGACATGAACTGATTAAACTCAGCGCTAACAAAGCATGTGGCATTGTCCGATACAATGACATCTGGCAGACCATGAACAGAAAATGCTTTTCTGAGTAATTCAATCGTAATTTGACTTGTGGATTTGGTTGTTGTAAAAACTTCCATCCATTTTGAGTAAGCATCTATTATGATAAGAAACATTTGACCCATGAAAGGTCCTGCATAATCAATATGGATTCGTGACCAAGGCCGCTTAGGCCATTCCCATGAATGTAATGGTGAACTGTCAGACTTTTTATTGTTTACTTGACAATTGTGACATTTTTTCACTGTCATTTCAATATCTTTATCCATGTTGACCCACCATACATATGAACGTCCTAATGATTTCATTTTGCTTATACCAATGTGACCATCATGCAGTTGTTCTAATACTGAAGCTTGACCCTGACTTGGTATTACAACTCTAGTTCCCCATAGTATGCAATCGTAAACTACAGAAAGCTCTAATTTTCTATTGAAATATGGCTTAATTGCATCATCCACTTGAGAAGGCCATCCCTGTAAAATGAACATTTTCACCTTACTTAATATTGGGTCTTTATTTGTCCAATTACTGATCTGTTTAACTGTAATTGGGCTAGATTCATTCAGAAAATTGATCAATAGAGTAGTTTCCCCAGGAATAGGTGGTTCCCCAGTATCAATTTTTCTTGGAAATCTGCTCAAACCGTCAGCATGACCAATACATGATCCTGGCTTATGTACCAGTACATAATTGTAAGCACTTAGAGTCAATGCCCACCTTATAATTCTTGCAGAGGCCATAACTGCAATCCCTTTCCCTTCTTTCAACAAACCTAACAGTGGTTTATGGTCTGTTACTATGGTAAAAGGTTTATTATTGGCATACAAATACTGATGGAATTTTTTAACCCCAAAAATTACAGCTAACCCTTCTTTTTCTAACTGACTATAGTTCTTTTCACTTCTAGTTAGTGTTCTAGAAGCAAATGCAATGGGACGTTCTGACCCATCATCCATCTTATGGGACAATACGGCTCCCAACCCATACTGGGATGCATCACATGTTAATATGATGTCTTTTGATTGATCAAAATGAACCAAAATTCCTGAATTCATCAATAACTGTTTTGACCTTGACCATGAGTTCTCTTCTTGTTCACCCCACTGAAATGCTTGACCTTTTTGCAACAGTCTATATAATGGTGATAGTACATCAGAGATATTTGGTAAAAACTTTGCATAGTAGTTAATAAGACCTAAATAGCTCTGAAGCTCCTTTTTGTCTTTCGGCCTTTCCATCTGTTCAATTTCTTCAACTTTTTCCCTCAAAGGTTCTACCCCTGATTCTGTTAATTTGTGGCCCAGATAAACCACTTCCCTACTCATGAAGATACATTTACTCTTCTTTAATTTCATCCCTGCTTCTTTTAATCTCTGAAAAACTTGACGTACCCTCGAATTATGCTCTTCAACTGAGTTCCCAGCTACTAATATATCATCTACTCTAACCCTTACCCCTTCAAGTCCTTGTAAAATACTGTCCATAACTCTTTGGAAGATCCCCGGGCTTGAGGAAATACCAAAACAAAGTTTATTATACTGATAAAGACCTTTGTGGGTATTAATAGTGGTTAAAGGCTTCGAACTTTCTTCAAGTTCGATCTGCTGATAAGCATTACTCAGATCAAGTTTTGAAAAAAACTTCCCCTTTAAATTAGCAAACAAGTCCTCAGTTTTAGGTATTGGGTAATTATCAAGACATGAGACTGGATTAATGGTAACCTTGTAATCTCCACAAATTCTTATACTACCATCATCTTTGACAATTGGTACTATTGGCGCAGCCCAATCAGAATATTGCACTTTAGTCACGGTCCCCTCCCGTTCTAATCGGTCCAATTCAAACCCAATTTTATCCTTAAGTGCATATGGAACCGGGCGGGCTTTGAAGTATTTCGGCTGAATGTTGTTTTTCAAAACAATTTTCGCCCTTGCCCCCTTATAAGTGCCAATTTCCCCATCAAATAGTACTTCATACCCCTTTAGAAGATCCAATTCCTCAGAATGTGAAAAAATTTCATGCCAGTTTAGCCTTATATGCTTTAACCAATCTCTGCCCATTAAGTTTGGTCCATCGCCTTCAACAACTATGGCTGAAAAAGTCCTATTTTCATCTCCATGTGAAATATCGACCATTGTTTCACCAAGAATCTTGATCTCCTCGCCTGTATAGGTCCTTAACTTTGTATCAGTCTTTACTATCTGTCCCCCTATTTGGTCAAATGTACTTTGTGATATTACCGACTTTGACGCTCCTGTATCGACCTCCACTGGAATCAAACAACCATTAATGTTCATCGTTACCATAATTGGTTTTTCCTGCGAACTCCCCATTCTATAAAAGGAATATTCATCACAGTCCTGACTCCCATTATCCGTAACATCGTCCTCAAGATACTTTTGTTTCTGTCCCTGGTAGGCCTTTTTCTTCGATTTAGGTTTTGCACCCGACTTTTCTTCTGATTGTCTACATTTCTTCTGTATGTGACCCTTTTTCTTACATTTGTAACATTCTGAATCTTTATAGAAACAGTCATTTGGTGTGTGGTTTTTACCTCCGCAACGCCAACACTCAGTCAATTTTGGCAGTTCTTTGGCACTTTTCTTCTTAAACCCCGACTGCTTCACGGAATTGACACTAACCTTATCATTCCTCTGCAAGTCAGCAGCACTTTTCTCTGCCTGCTCCATACCTTGGGCAAGTTCAAGGGCTTTCTTAAAATTCAACTCAGGTTCAGAAAGTAAACGTCTCTGTATCCTATCATTATTGACTCCACAGACTAGTCTATCTCTCAACATTGGCTCTAATGTTGCACCAAAATTACAATCTGTAGACAAATTCCTCAAATGTGCTACAAAGTCTGATACTGTTTGGTCAGCTCGCCGGAAACAACTGTGAAATTTGTACCTCTGAACTATTTCAGAAGGTTTCGGTTGTAAATGGTTCTTTACCAAATTTGACAGTTCCTGGAAAGTCTTATCGGCAGGTTTAGCTGGTGACAGTAAATCACACATCAATTTGTAGATTCTGCTACCACAAACAGACAAAAATATGGCTTTCCGCTTGTCCGCGTCATCAATATCGTTGGCCAAAAAGTAATGTCCCAGACGCTCGACATATTGACCCCATTCCTCTTCAGAATCGTCAAATTCCTTAATTCGACCGTATGCCGCCATCCTGTAGGGTTTTCTTTACCTCGTCGCCAATTTGTGGTGTTCAAGACAAAATAACTAGAGTCAAAATCATAGTTTTAGATTTATTTACGTGACCATTTCTTCTACATGCGCAATCGCAACTTCTTGAATACAAATATAAAAGAAAGACAACTCTACTTCACTTTAACTTGTTTAACATCAAAGGTTACTTCCCTTAATATACCACATGGTGAAAATTTGAAACCGGTAACATTGTCAAATAATGAGAATTGTGAACAACGGCACCTTAAGATGCTCCCGGATTTCAATGGTACCTGTCTAGCAAAAACACAATTTTGCTTACCTAGTTTTGATATCAGCCCCAAATTTTAAATCGGAATAGCAAGAGGAGTCACCGTAGAATATTTTGGTACCTTTTTTTGTTGATATCAACATGAACAAAAAAATTCTTAGAAATTTATTTAGTCAGAAATTGTCAGAAAAGTAGTCAAGAAATTTTCAAAACCTAAAATTCTATCAATTCTTTTGTATGTTCCCGTCTTTGTCAACCTATGAAATTGATAAGAAAATTTGCCATATATGTCCCCTGTTTGCATGCAAAATTTGGTGAAAATTTGAAACCGGTAATATTGTCAAATAATGAGAATTGTGAACAACGACACCTAAATCTGCTCCCGGATTTCAATGGTTCCCATCTAGCAAAAGCCCAATGTTGCTTACCTAGTTTTGATATCAGCCCTAAATTTTAGATAAGAATAGCAAGAAGAGTTATTGTAGAACATGTATAACATTTTCAAACCAATATTTTTAATAGCAACATGCCACATAATTTCTCAGAAATCTATTTAATCAGAAATTGACAGAAAAACTACCCTGAAAATTATATGAAACCTAACATTCTATCAAACTTTTTTGTATGTTCCCGTCTTTGTCAACCAATGGAATTAATAAGAAAGTTGGCCATATATGATTCCTGTTTGCATGCAAAATTTGGTGAAAATTTGAAACCGGTAACATTGTCAAATTATAAAAATTGTGAACAACGGCATCTTAAAATGCTCCTGGATTTCAATGGTACCCGTGTAGCAAAAGCCCAATTTTGCTTACCTAGTTTTGATATCAGTCCCAAATTTTGAATCAAAATAGCAAGAGGAGTTATTGAAGAACATTTTGGTACCAACAATGTTGATGCCAACATGCAAAAAAAAAATCTAAGAAATTTATTTGGTCAGGAATTGTCAGAAAAACAGCCGAGAAATTTTCAAAACCTTCAATTCAAATAATTTCACTTGTATGTTCCCGTCTTTGTCAACCTATGAAATTGATAAAAAGGTTAGCCATATATGTCTCCTAGTCATATGCAGAATTTGGTGAAAATTCGAAACCGGTAACTAGCAATTTAAGCTCAGTATTGCCTACATAGTATTGATATCAGTCCCCAATCTTAAATCAGAATAGCAAGAGAAGTTATCGTAAAACATGTTTGTATCAATATTGTTGATACAAACATGCGAAAATGATGCATGTTCTTCTCAAATCTGAGATTATCAAAAAGTTAATATGTCAACAAAGCAGTGGCTAGTTCATCATTACAATAGAAATATTAGCAATTTTGCATTCAAAGGCACAATTAATGTACAATAAAAACTGTTTTTGTGTTCTTTTTATTATCTTGAGCAGCGTAGTAAAGAAAAAATGTTTATATTTTTAATAACTGTGCGATAATGCTCTTATAAGGGCCCAGCACTGTAACCGGAAGAAGAAGAAAGTAGTCTAAGTGCTGATAAGCCACAAAGGAAAGTTAAAAAGGGTGACATAATAGATTAAATATGTAACATTATGCATCTCCTTTATTTTTCATCCCAACATTTTATAATTTACTCTGCTGTTTGGGATTTTTTCTTCCATTATATTATTGGTGGGTGGGGTACGACAATGTGCCCATTATTCTTTAAAATCATGTTTTTGTGTGAAAAAAAGTTAAAATTGATGCCATGTGTAAGTTGGTTATGTTAAATAAAGACACAACAAAGCAAAATGAGCTATTTACAAATGTATTTGAAAATAATTAAGTAAAATCTTAGATTTTACATTCTTAGAAATCTGTACCCTTTACACTTAAATTCAAAAACAACACTGTTACCGGTTTTATTTTTTCTTCATATTTTACCATAAGCATGGGCATATATAAGGGCAATTTTCATGTAAATTTTATAGGTTGACAAAAACTGGAACTAGGTGAAATTAAGACCTGAATTTGGTCGAAATACTTAAAAACTAAAAAAAATTGGCGATGAGGTCATTCAAAATCTTCTAGATTTTTTTTGTTGAGTAATATATACTATTCCGGTTTATACAAAATAAGAAATTATTAGACAATATTTTTGGGGACAATTTGGCTCGAATACGACAAAGCTGGGTGTATATGGCCTTGTTAAGTAAGGATATCCCCCATTTTTAAGCAAAAATCTTAAAATTCTTAAAAAAATATTTTCCAGAAAAGATTTTTAAAAAACATTTCGGGAATAACGTGGTAATAAAAAATACTAACTTCATACCAAATTTCATGAAATTCCGAGCGTGGGCACAACCCTATGGGAATTTCTGATAGGGTGAGACCCCCCCTTTCGAACTTAACCGACATTTCATCAAAACAATCATTCTGACCAATTTTAAGGCTGATTGGGCAAAAACTGTGACCTCTAGAGTGCACACAAAGTTTTTCTAAAATTTGACCTAGTGACCTAGTTTTTGACCCCAGATGACCCAATTTCAAACTTGTCCAAGATTTCATCAAAACAATCATTCTGACCAATTTAAAGGCTGATTGGGCAAAAATTGTGACCTCTAGAGTGCACACAAAGTTTTTCTAAAATTTGACCTAATGACCTAGTTTTTGACCCCGGATGACCCAATTTCGATCTTGTCCAAGATATCATCAAGACAATCATTCTGACCAATTTTCAGGTTAATTGGACAAAAACTGTGGCCTCTAGAGAGCACACAAGACAAAGTTTGACGGACGACACACGACACGCCAGACAAAACGATATCACAATAGCTCACCATGAGCACTAACATGCTCAGGTGAGCTAAAAAAGTTTTGACGACCAAACGAAATTTTAGCCTACTTTGTGGTAAATTTGATAACTTATGCTAGGTTCCCACTGCCGATCTGATCAACTCGATCAACACGACCACCTAATTTACCCGATCAAGCCCGACCAAATGTGTATACACGACTTCTTCTCGATCTCTAGTCGATCAAACTAGACCTCTACCCGAGCACTCCCGATCATTTCCCGATTGAAGCCCGACCATCTTTCCGATGTCTACCCGATCACCCCGTCCTTAATTCGAGTCCTACACGATCAATATCCGACCATCTCGATCTGTACACGACCAGATCGAGCTGATTCTATTCTAGGTGTTCTGAGTGATATCTTTTTGATGCGTCTGTTATTATCACATATTTATAAAAACTTCATAATATTGTCAGTTTAAATATGTACACAATTTAAATGTGACGTAAATGTACTTTTAGCGATTGACTCATCCTTAATCTGATTAAATATAAAGATTAATGCATTCTTTAGGCCGTTTAATATCATTATATCATTATCATTATATCTTACGTGTTATTTCTCAGAGCGGGGAATCATGTGAAACGCAATTTCCGATTATTTTCAATATTTCTGTTAATATACTCTGCGTGGGATCTCGTGCTGTTTGTACACATTTATTGCCACACGACCTGGTGTTCCCACTGCCGACCAGATCAACTCGATCAAGCGGTCGAATACAGGTCGAGTTAGGTCTGCAAGAGTGATCGGGAGCGGTCGAGATGATCGAAATTGATCTGCATCGCTCGGGCTTCCTACTCGAGTGTTTTTGACATGCAAAAACAGTCGAGTGCGATCGAGTACAAAAATGATCGAGAAGCGATTGTGTAATGATCGGGTAGAAGATCGACCTGGTCGTGAATCAGTCGGGTCTGGAGATCGAGTGTGATCGGGTAGATAATTTGTATTCCGACCTGCACCGAGCGTGCACTCGATTCCCTCGATTTGTACTCGAGTAATTTCCGACCACACCCCGATCAACTGGACCTCTGATTCATCTGTTCACTCAATCAAATCGGATGAAGAGGTCGGGTTTGGTCGACTAGAGATCGAGAAGAAGTCATATGGTCGGGATTGATCGAGTGCACTTAAGCGATCGAGTAGGTCGAGTTGATCCGCTGCCATAGAGCAGTTGGAAGCACTCGATCACGACGACTTGTACGAGTTATTCCCGAACGCATTCCCGATTAACTCGACTTCTGCTCCAACTGTTCATCCAATCAAATCCCGGTAAAAGATATCGACTCGAGCACACACAATCTCTACTCGAGTGATTGTCGATAAACTCGATCTTCTATACGATCGATACTGGAGCATCTTCCCGATGTATTTTCTACTCGACCGCTACACGGATTTTTTGACGTGTCAAAACAAGTTGGCAGGATTACCGATCGATGCAGACCAAACTCGACCATCTCGACTTATCCCGATCACCTTTACCGACCGACCTCGACCGATACTCGATCTAGTCTACCTACCAATTCCGAAAAAGTGGCTAGAAAACATTTTCGTAGGCATTTTTTGAACATGGAGTTTTGATGTATTATTTGCAAAGTATAAGGCTTGCCTGATTTGCTGAGACCGGTAGTCGCCTCCAATCGGCCGTATTAAGGTCACAAAACAAGGTCAAAGGTCATTGGGTGCAAAATTCAACTAAGGCCCATTTAAATGCGCATAACTCTGTTAATTATATGTCTAAATGCACGAAAATGCTTTTAAATGAAAGCCAAATAAATTGTCTTGCATATAAATTATTGTAAGTGATACTTTTCTCATCTGCACATTCATAAATATTTGGCGAAATGTAAAAAAAGGCCAAAAACGTGCAAAATTTGAACGTTGTGTAAAAGGCAATCATGCTCCATATGAAATATTATTGCAATTTCAATTACACAATTGTGCTGAAAAATTTCTATAAACCCTAAGCAAAAATTTTAGATCACGTTTGTCAGTAAAAAGTCACTATTTCTAAATGTAGGTACAGCTCAAAATCAGCTGGGGTCAATATATGTAACGGTCGTCGCTTTTATACAGTGTAAATTTCATTTCAACGGTATCGATGGAACTTAAATGATATCATTTCTTTTGTCTAGATATTGACTGTAAATAGATCATATTAATATATAATTGCGAAAATAACATTTGAAACAATGGCTTTCACGTTGTAAATGTTAAAAAAGTGTGTAAGAGTTACCCCCACCCACTCAAATAACATAGGAAATTGGTACAATTCACTTTGGCGCCCAAAACATTTCAAGTAATGTAATGAATAAACAATAACAATCTAGAACAACTTGTTTGTAGTATTAAAAAGAAAAATATCACTAGTTTGGAAATGGTTGACATGGTTACACCAAGCACACATAGGCCTATACACACGTTTAGACTTACTCCGCCTCGCTACCTATAAATTCTGGTTACTGTACACTAGTAAGTTTCAGATTGGAAAGATTGGAGGCAAACATATATTTCATAAGGCACATTAAAGCTTATTCAATGAATAGAAAAATGATTTCCATGGTAATTTGTTACGTGTAAGCTCGTAGGATCAGGGTGGGGCTAGGGTGGGGCTGAGCGACACCCCCAACACCCCCAAAGTTGGCCGAATATGTCGAATTTCACTTATTTTACACTGAAATTTTGGGGAAAATCCAATTTAGCCCCCCAATATTCAGACACCGGGGCTTCAGCCCTTCCAATATAAAATTGCTTCCTATCGGCATGACGTGTACATGCAGAAGTAGCAAAAATGGCATTTTCTATTCATTAAAAATCAACTTTTGGTCAAATTAAACAATAATTACTTTTTTCATAGGAACTGAAAAAAGAAGTCAATTTCGTCAACGTGATATGCGATTAACTACTTGTATTTTCATATTGGTTTGCTTAACTGTGCGTGTATATAGATCTAAAGAATGAAGTGGGAGCAAACACCAAAATTCCAAAATATACAAATGAGATCCGAACAACATTTTAGGCAGGTTTCAGTGAAAAGCAAAAATGATTTATCGTACGAATTCAGTACTGTTAATGATACATCAAAGCAACATCCGGTATCCAGTTCTATCTGACATTGCATATGCTAGCTTGAAACAGTGGAAACGGCGTACAAAGGAGAAAAATGTAGAAACTGAGGGATTTTTCTCAATAAGTGGTATTTTGCAAATTTTGATTGCCGTGTAAAAATTTAGATTCAAAACAGCTTTAAAGTAGGTTGACACAGGCCAATTCTTGTACTTTTAAGTCCCATAATTCAATGACCTGGTTTGATAAGGTTCTATTGGCTAGAGCCTTCGTTCAAACATCCGTCCATATACCTACACATTTCACAGGTGAAAGAAGTTTTAAGGACAAGCCAGACGATCGTCCTTTTATGATCCATCCGACAGCTGTATCCACGATGAGCCAATCTTTTAAAAGCAAAATAGTCTGTTTCTATGGACAATTGACGGAAAGTACGTTCACAAGAACCATTGTAATTACATGTATTTGCGTAAAAAATGTCGAGGATGTGTTTGGTTGACATTCATAAATGTTATGGCCCATAATCAGTGAAAGACAATATGATCAATCTTAATAAGAACTAAACGGAACTTTCAGTATGTTACCAAAGCGAATTGAAAATATTCCGTCTACGCTAGTTAACGTGCAAAAATTCTAACTATCAGATATTGAAACACGAAATCAGGGCCATTTGTGATTATTTTCGACATAGGCGAAGGAAGAGGGGGGCAGGGGTGGGCGGGGCAGGCCCCCAATAATTTAGAAAAGGGGCCTGGTCCCCATATGGCCCCCCATAATACACCCATATTTCCATTTACTTTAACGTTTGCCCCCCCCCCCCCATATCATAAACCTTCCTACGCCAGTGTTCGATGCTTGTAGGGCGTTGTGTATTGAGGTGTCAGCATTTTTGGACTTGGTTGGAGTTCTTCTCATAAATACAAGGAGATATCAAAAAGTTTTGAACCTCGGGTATTTATTCCATTCGGATAGTATATACTAACCCAAACTGCCAACGCAACAAGATATTTCGTTGTAACTTTTTAATGAGACATGATAGAACAACGAAACTTCAGATTTTCTTATTCTATATAGTGATTTTATTGTCCACATAAAAAGAAAGTAAGAATTGTTATGCTTCGCTGAACACAGAGTCCGTGGTTCAAAACCCTATATCTGCGCTGCACGTGCAACAGTGCGTGTAATTAACCGGCGCACGTGCATTTTTGGAAAGTCACAAGATAACCCGATAAGATTAAGTAAAAAAATCTGTCTGGTGATGGACAAAAATGCCACAATTTAGCATTGTCCCGAAAGGCGCAGGTGATTGGATTGCTCCTGGCTGACTGTGGTTACCCGGCTATTGGACTTTGCGTAGTCTACGGTAGCTTGACTTTAGCGGAAGTTTGAGCAAACCATTATGTTCAATTAATCTTACTCATTAACCATGTCTGAATGTGTTAAAAGTTCCATTTGGATTAAAAAAAATCCATTTTTGTAGTTATTTTCAAGGTCATTTATTTTTCTTGCTTACGTTTGTTTTGACGTTTCCGGTAATGTTTATGACATGCCAATAGCCTTCAGAAGTCGTGTAACTACCAAGGTACAGGATAACAGGTTGAGAAACCAAATTCTCAGAGACCGGTTTCGGCTAGCAA
The DNA here is from genome assembly GCA_963680895.1 of Fragum sueziense. Classification (NCBI taxonomy): domain Eukaryota; kingdom Metazoa; phylum Mollusca; class Bivalvia; order Cardiida; family Cardiidae; genus Fragum; species Fragum sueziense. Next base: position 67,815,075 of record OY804594.1, on the reverse strand, counting down.
CAAAAAGGCCGCTGCAACTGCTGGGAACCACGGTGCACAGATACGTAACAGGTTACGTAAACGTGGGTTCCGACCTCGACGTCTTTATGTGGGTCCCAGTTTACTACTTATGCACACACGAGTATGTCTCCAGTGGTGCAACGCCCAAAAGTGGTAATCTGACCTCCTAAGCAAATATGGAACCTGCTTGATGTGCGTTTACGTCAACGCCCAGTCCAACCACAGACCTTGCGTGAAATGGGACAAACATTAATTCAAGAGTGAAAAAATATTCATATAAACGTTTGTCGACGTTAGTTACGTTCGATGTCACAGATCGGTTGTGCTGTGTTCAATGCTACAGGAGGGCATACGAGATACTGATCTTGGTTTCATTTTTGAAACACACCCCGGCATTACGTTTGTAACGTTATTTGCGTTACGGAATCGATTTAGACCCATTTGTTTTTTCCTGGTGATATCATAATGGTCAGCGGTCAAATGAAGTCAAAATCAACGAATTCACATTTTCAATAATCAAAATATTGTAATTTAAAGTTCGTGTTGCGTTGGCTCTTTGGGTTAGTATATTACTTTACACTGTTATGCACGAGTATAAATATTTCAAATGCAGATTGATTGTGAGATAATCTTGCTAGATGTTATGATATAGCCACAAAAATATTGTTTAAGGGACAATATCCTACCCCCAAAATATCGAACAAATGGACAAGATTGAAAACAGGTTTGCGATGATGTTTCTAGTCCAGCAGGCTAAATATGCCAAATGTGAAGAGTAATTGTCCGTAGTTTATGGACAGTACTCTCCTTTTTGCAATCATCAAACTCTAGGTGAAGACATCCAAAGATGCGGGGGAAGTCAAGAAGATGAAAATTGATTAAATGACTGCTACTGTGGATGACCGGTTAGCTATTGGCAAAATAGATGGAGAAATAGTATAGTATGGAGTTCGAAGAAGTCTAAGAGGAAAAACAAAAAAAGTTTTAATACGAATGTCTGGTTCTGTGTGAGCGAGGCTCAAAACGTTTTGATCCCCTGTTAAGACACAATGGCAGAATCATGGTATAAACTGTAGGTTACAGTGCAGACACTTTAATGTAAAAGCTATTGATAACAATGTTTGAATATGTCTATAACACTGTAAACGTGATACTATACATTGTATATCAGTAGGAACAGTTTTTACCGGACCATCCGTTCTCGTAGTGCGACGAAATTTCTTCAACTAAGTTTGATTCGCTAAACATGAGCACAAACTAGTCAATGTAGACATTGGAATAGATTAGACAATCTATGTACAAGAAGAACACTGTGTGAAGCTTGGGTCTAGTCGTCGGTATACAATGTGGCAAATATGATTTAAAGACATCAATGCATGTTCAATTGTGGTACAGGTACCTGTGAACAGCAATAGAGAAACAGCAAGACATTGTTAGACTAGAAATCAGACTAAGTTGCGTGGTGCACAGCATTATCTCGGAAGAATACCCAGAGTCCATTTGAAAGGTTTTAGAGATAATGAAACAAAATTGCCATACGATTCTAGTTTTTTTTTATCCTATTCCAACCCTTTCAAAAAGAGGTCTCGCTAAAAGCGTTGTCAAGTCTGGTAGATGATTAAGGTATTCCACCCGTTATTAGATACAAACACTTTGTGTAATTTTCTTCCATCTTCAGCGTGTCCCGTTACAATGCATGTGGACAAGGGTATCCGGATTTTAAAAATCTGGATATCCTTGTCAATCACTGTTGCCACTGATGACGCCGAGGATGCACGATATATTTCGTATCTATTGACGGATGAAATGTCCCACAATAGTTATTCGACGTAAATAGTAATCCAAGAATAGCTGATATGATCAAGCCTTCATCATTTAGACCTTCTGAAACAACACCTGTTGCCGAAGAGCACGCTCCCTTCCCAAGTTCTTTCCCATAGGTGCTTTCCCAGAAATATTTGTAATTACGTCTCTGATTCTACAAAATAAGTCCGGGGGTTTAGTGCCCTTAAACTTCACAAATGGACGTGGATACTGAGAATCTCTTGCATCAACAAATATTAAGATTTCCAAGCAAATGAACACTGCTTTGTGGTCATAGGATTCTCTTTTTTCGTATGTTTTATGATAAGGTACAACAATACTATACATATACAAATGAAAGATACACATTTGATTATAACGAAAATTATTATGGAATGAACAGTTTTAGTTATGCTATAAGTTAGTCAATGCCCAGAAGTTTATCAGGTATATTCTAATGAGGTTAGCTAAAAGCAACCTCAGGTTCATATATTTCCACTACTTATGTTCAAAGAGTTCCTTGGTGCCAACTCCACAACCCATCAGTTGTGAATTAACATAGTAAGGATTGTGCAGGATGGATGAGCTACCGTTGTGTCTTTATTTTGCTAATATTCACCGGTGACATAATGTAATATGTTATATTAAAGATCGAGTGATTTGCATAATTAAAGATACATACAGAATCATATTTAGCTCAATTTCTAAAACAATTAAAAGCTTATTGGTTACAAAATCAAATAGACCAAAGGACTTAATCTCCTGTTGTCGCTAATGAAAGCATGTACATATCTAGGTATGTACATGTATTGGTGCCTTCATGGGCACTTATATAGACCTCCATATGATATACCATAACAGCGTATCAGAACAGTCAGCCTGATGATTGTGATAATTTTTTTTCCAATAGATCCGTTACTAATTACATTTTATATACATGTTGAAAAATTCTATTACATGTTCGAATGTTCTCGTACGGCTACCAGGTGTAATTACCAAAATTGCAATAATGAAATGTGACCCATCGCGCTAAAAGGGACCTTATCGGATGTGTGAAAAATATCGACCCTAGCCTGTCTGCGCAGTCCGCGCAGCCAGACTAGGGCCGACACTTTTCGCTTTTATGTAATTTTCTAAATCTGGAATGTTGTCCCTATCTTACAATATGTTCACTTTTCGCAAACGGGATCTGGTTGACCTGTGCTGGCTATAACAAGTCTGTCAAAATTTGGATTTTTGGAGTTGGGATAAGGTCCCTTTTAGCGTGACGGGTCACAAATTTAAAGTTCGGTTTACAGAAAGAAACTACATCATCAATGAACGAAACGTGTTGAAACATAAATGCTTACCTTTAATGTCTTATGATAGTAAGATAGTAAAATGAATACTTTTAGCTGCTGATTATTCTTAATTTCTGTTTTATTTTCAGTCTTGTTTTATGTAATTACACTTTTTAATGACTAGGTATTCGTTCAGAGAGGCATTGTTTTGGCTTTGTGAAGTTGATATAAACTTTATATAGTTCAATTATTTAAATGGTATTCCTAAGGGAACAAATATAACATATCTTTAAAAGTTGCTCTATTCATGTTTTAATTAAATCAATGTTTTTTTTTTCCTTAAAATCTTATTATATTTTAGGAAAATGCATCGAAAATTCTTGAAAATATGATTTTAAAACAAGAATTTGCAATAAAACGTCGAACAAATATCGTAGAATAACATTTATGTGAAAGGCGTATTGCTACACCAATGTTTGTGTTTTTTGTATTTTTTGGAAAATTCACCCCACCCACTTTTAGCTATGGCTACAAAGTTAAGTTAAAGACTAATTCTGTAAGCAAATATATATCAGTAAACAGTAGGTGTCTAAGCAATTTTTAAGTATACCATGTAAAAAAAGTTTAGCAACACTGACTTTGTTAATTGAAAAAAATGTATTTTCTGTGATATTTATTTCACAACCGTTATATATATTTTAGCATATGCATTTACGCAGAACATTCAAAGGTCGCTTTGTGGTAACGTTAAATATTGTGTTTGAAACATTGTCTTGACGTAGGTGAGGGGGTCAAAATAAAAAGTTACAATAGAATTCGGTATCGACTGTGCGGTCATTTTCAAGCAAGAACAACCGTGAAAAGTTTTCTAATCCACTTAAATTGTTTGTACACAGTATCAACATTCACTACTTAATCAAGAGATTGAACGTCATTCGCGTCAGTACGATCACGCATACGTCTTCCTTAAATGCACCGTATGTGCTCTATGGGTGACAAATCAGACAGAAATGGATGATAATGGGAGTCCATCAGTGTTGTATACGCTTAATTTGGCTTAAAGCATTTAGGACTCTATACCAGTCAAGTCTGGTGCGTTCATGGTGTAGCGTCAGGGAAATTACAACGTATGGTCAACGTCTAGTAACCGTTCATATGTGGAGACGATCACGGATGGTAAGTGTGGATACTCTATATTGAAATTCTTGTGGAAGCCACTCGTAAGTTTTGGTGTTGATAAGGAACATCTTTGCCGTGACGTAACGAAATTATGACGGTCATCTTCTCGTGGCCTTTTTCTACGACGTCATTGACCGGGAATATCTCAAACCACACAAATTGGCTCTCATAGCATCCTCAAATTGTTACTTATGCTTTGAGATGCGCAAAATTCAAAAAGGCATCTTATTCGCCGGTTCTGCCACGTAGAAACACATTAGCGATATAACGTCCTTCTAACGTAAGTCCCTGGCGCAGTCCCACAGCGTTGCAGAAAATTCTTTTTAGTGGCCTTTTTTATGCTGGGCAAAGACAATTACGTTCACACCTAAATGTTTTCTAGAACTATGCTCCATACACATGAATACCATGGCAGACATGAAAACCGGAAATGCGCACCTGGAGTGCGAGACGCACGCGATTGCGGTATAAAATTCATCTCTTTGTGTTCTCTAGCTATAATCTATTGTGTAAACGTTTGATTTTATGTTAAAACAAAACTATCTTGGTTACTACAGATATTTACATTTTGTTGCAAAACTTTTTTTATTATGTATATAATGTCAATCATCCAAACATACCGTTTGTATTTTTTATCATTTTTTTACTTTTTGAAAAAAAATAGTTTTGTGATTTTTTGGACAATTTTCGCTATATTTATCAAAAAATTACAAAAACACAAATTCTTAAAGTTGCATATTGATGTTTTAGGTAACAGTACAAATCATCAGCTCTATTTAGGTACCAAAATGATTGTTTTAGCTTAATAAATGAGTAAGTTATGGGGTATTTCAGGGAGCATGTGCGAAAAATGTACCGAATGACCTTTGACCTAGTTTATTTCAACCAATATCGCCTGCTAGAGGCGACTACCGGGCAAGCCGTACGTACCATGCCTTGAAGATATCACTGAGCATGGTAGTCGCCCATGTTCAGAGAATGCCTACGAAAGTCACATTTTTCGACTTAGTAGGTAGACTAATCGCTTGGTCGGGTTTGATCGAGTTGATTTGATCGGCAGTGGGAACCTAGCATTAGGGAAACATTGAGACAGAAGAAAATGCTGATTACCATCATACTTTTCTTTTGTCCCAATATTTGATTTTCTATGCAATGCTGAACACATATTCTATCTCTATAATCAATCAAACATTAAATTTGTCGTTTGCAATAGCTTTCAAAATGGATCCGCCAACAATTTTGTCGTTTGGGATAGGAAAGTGCGAAATACCGCATAGTAATAGGGAGCTATTTTATTCCAATTAATCATGACATAATTTTGGACAAACTATGGTATAGTATTTCGTAGGGGTTGTTATAAAATCTCATAACTACGGCTTGGTGCAGGCCATAGTTACGAAATTTTATAACAACACCGACAGTGTGTCAAAACATAACAGAAACATAGTCTATTTTTAGCGCAAAAATCATTTCTTTTGCTGCCCATATCAACCATTATGGCCATATTTTCTTTCAATGTATGTTAGATCTTTCATTTATGGAAATATCATATACAATAACAAAGTCACTCTTTTTTATATTTTATGAAATTTATTTCTATTGCCACATGAACCAGAATTCTGCATGGAAAAGAGGTCTATTTTATCAAGTAAAAAGTGACATAACAAGACAAAACAATGATAAAACTCTTCATATGTATACAGTTACACCGATCTATTTCTAACCCATTACCACACATTGACTCCTTTTGACTTCCCCAAAGAAAATGGCTTTGGAAAACACTGTAGAAAATGAAACTAGACAGTCCTGGCGGCCTGGAAGCGCTCCACAGGCCTGATTGTTTGTCTTGTTGAATACAATTTCAAAGGTTCAGGCTGCGCAAACAAGCAAATGCATGACCAAGCTGAAAATTACAAGCAAGCAAGATCGTATGGTCAGTAAGATTTCTGTGAAAATTCTGTATTGATTAGTTAATACTAATGGTTGTAAAAGTGAAAATAAAGCCGAAAATGGCAATTTTGTCAATAACGAGGGCACATAACTCATACAAAATTTAGATCAAGCTGAAAATTACACCAAGGCAAGATCTTATAGTCACCAACATTCTATACATTTTGTCTTGATTGGTTGATATTTGTGGATTTTAGAGTAAATTTAAAGTCAAAACCAGCTATTTTTGACATTCAAGGGCAGATAATTCAGGTTATTCTGATTCAATCCAAATTCTTTGAAGGAATCTGAGAGAGGGTCACCCAAGGATCATTCTTGAGAAGTTTGATTGAAATCCATCTGGTAGTTTCTGAGAAGAAGATTTTTAAAGAAAAAGTTTACGGATGGACGGACGGACGCACTGACGCACGCACGACGGACACACCGCCATGACAATAGCCCGCTGGCCTGTCGGCCAGTGGAGCTAAAAATTGCTTGTAACAAGCAATTTCTTAATTTCCCACAATGTTTTCTACTTAAAACAAGAGATGTATGTATAACATATACGCCCCCTCAAGGGCTTAACTTTGATGTAGGTCAAACTCCAAGGTCACAAGGTCATGGTCAAATGTGAAAGGTCCTTGTAGGAGATGTCTATGTGTGAAATATCAAGACTGTAGGTGTAATAGGACATGAGATATAGGCCAGGTTAAAACTTTTTAAAAGTATGTCAATCTCCAAGGTCAAATGGTGGAAGGTCATCTAATGGTTCCTAAGAGGATGTCAAAAATGTTAAAAGTTAACGCAAGACAGGCGATGAACAATGCACAACGGACGACGCACAAAGATGGACGAAACACGGTCACAATAGGTCGCCATGACCTTCGGTCAGGTGACCAAATCAAGATTTAAGTTTTCTTTGTAAGGTATAGATGGTCCAAAAAGAGTGGCAGATAAGCAATAGGCTATTTCATTCACAAAGGGATGTCAGACTTTTGATTTGAGATTAAAATCGTTTTATGAGATAAATTACCTGTTTAAGTTTTTGTAGCTATCATCGATACATAGTTAATCAGGTTAATAACGGTATAATCAGTAAAAACAAAATGTAAACATCTGCCACTCCCAACAGAGCATCATGTGCCTCTCTGTGCAGTATACTGTTGCATATGACCAAATTTGTATATCAACATAGGTCTAATATGTGTACTTACCATGCAGTTTTTGTTTACCCTATTATTATTGTTTGCATTCAAATGATACTTTTTGTTCTCTTTAAATTCTATATTGGAATCAGATCTTGATCAGCTTGTTTAATATTTTTGGAATTTAAATGCGTAAAATAACTTATTAATCATGTGCAACTGGCATAAATGGAGATGGTGAGCAACACTGTTATTGTTTTTGGACCGCAACAAAATTCAATATTATTATTTTTGGACCACGTGTTGTCAAAGGGAAATAATCTTTCAAGAGCTATCATTCCAGTAGGTTTTTATATATGTCATTCTAGTAGGTTTTAGGTCAGTTGACTACCTGTTATTACTATTTAACCGGAGGGATAAATTTTAAACGGGAGTCATGAAAAAAGTTGTTCTTCGTGACTTTTTAGTCTATTAAAATTCAAATAACCCTTAGAGTTGACCTTTAACCCTTTCCCAAACAAGACCTGGTTTTGATGTCCCTAATAGAAAAGAATTGGGAAACCATTGAAACAAAAGAAGAAACTGCTGATGCCAGCAGTTTCTCCTTTTGTCTCAATATTTTCTGTGCCATATTTCACATAAATTCTATCATTAATAGCATCCATTCTGTCATTTGTTGCACTTTTTGAAGTGGATCACCCTTAAATTCTGTTGTTTGGGAAAGAATTAAGAATGTAATATAATATACCGACTAACTGTTATTCACAATATTTGATAAAGATATTCAATATCGCCAGGCCATATTTTTCTTTCTAACAAATATTTTTCAAAAATATCATAGCCTTTCTGTTTTAAGTACATCAGATGATCAAGCCCTAATCCAACTGCGGCTAATTTACTTGCAACAGCTAGCTTCAACCTATTGTCAACAATCATCTCAATATAGGTATCTTTACAACAGTAATAATCACTACTACCACAAAATTGGTCTACAGCTCCCTTTGTAAGCAAGTGCTGAGTAAACAGTAGATGTATGCCATTTGCTCTGGATACAGGATCGTTCAATGGCTGGTCTAAATCCAACAGCCCCTGACACAATGCACCAAGACTATAATTTCGAACGGTACTTTCTGGCACTAGCTTCTGGGACATGTGATATGCCTCTATGTGGACAGGGGCAAGTGATATTATATCAGAATACAATGAAGGGTACCTCTTTGTAACTTTGTACAATCTCACCATTGGATTTATATCACCTTTAAATGTAACTAACACCGGATCTTTTTGTCTTTTAAGAAAGTCTATAAAGTCCCTTAACGCCGCCTCCTCTTCCACTGTTTCAAGAGGTTTTCCATCTCTCATTAATTGATCTGTTTCAGAATTATATTCAACTCCTACAAATTTTCCTATTACTTCATGAATCTGTTTGTGAGGATTAACATAACGCACAAAATTCTCGGTTTCTGAGGAAGCAGCAAGCATCATCAATCCATCAGAAAATTTATCGTCATTCTCAACACATAGACTAACAAAACTTTGGTTTTCGTGTATAGATGGTACTTCTGGTAACGATGTTATGTTCCTCAACTTCGGTACATCACCATCCTCAAGCTTCTGTTTCAAGACTTCAATTTCCCTGAAGATTCTGTCTCCAGTCAACCTGTAACGCCTAGTGGCATACATCCTTATCCAAGCACTCTCCTACAGAAAATGAGATATATTCAGATAAGAGGGGGTGATGACTTTCCAAAATGCAAAAATTCTATAATTGTTTATCAAACCCAATGTTATGGGTACTCATTAATAATAGTCATTTGCATCATCTCATCCAGACGATTCAAATGAGTACCCACAACATAGGGGTTGAAATTGAATAACAAAGTTAGAATGTCTTCACCCCCACTTATCTGTAGACCTGATACATTTGTCAAGTTCAAACATGTCATAGCAACAGGTAAGAGGGGGTAACAGTAAAAGACATTCTAAATTTGTTTTTTGACATCTAAACCCTATTTTGTGCGTACTCATTTGAAATGTCTCGATTAGACAATTCAAAAGAGTGCTCACAACATATGGTTTGATAGTTTATAAATGAAATATTGCATTATCTGTAGCTCTATTCAACAAGAGCCGTCACAGACGGATTATGCTCCCCGAATAAGTGTTTGTCACAAAATAAAAGCTATCATATATTAAGCCCCCTTTTCCCATGACAGATTTTTTGTACACACATTATTTATAGAATATGATCTAGAACATCTCACAAATTACAAAATTACAAAATTTCATTAAATTCTGCCCATTAGATGAAGAGAAATTAGAGAACAACTAATTTTTACATTAAGGCCCCTTTTTCCATGACACAGCCTCCAATTGAGAAACAGAGAAAAAGGTCCCTAGGGATTATCCCAGGGAGTCCACATGTGAAGTTTCATTGAATTTGGCCCAAGGGTTGCTGAGATCTGGCTGTGGACGAACGGACACACGGACGGACAGACGGACGGACGGACGGAAAGCGTGGCGACTATATGCTCCCCCGAAATTTTTCGGGGAGCATAAAAATCTATTTATTGACATATATTTCAGTTTACATTAATTTTCATTTTAAAGTGACATTTCACATCCATAAATTAAATTTTACTTTCTTTTTTATCACAAAGAGCAAATTTTCTTATGAAAATTTCAAGCCAAAATATCAAACCTTTTACGAGAAATATAATATTACATGTATATTTAAGGGCTAAAATTAAACAAATTCTTGTGGATAACAGTTCAGATTTATATGGAATTTGTCATACATTTCTGTCTCTACAACTTGAAAGACATATTTTTGCTTATGGGTGAAGTTCAAAAAAATGAAGTTTTTATTAAAATCAGAGCCTGAATGAATATGTTCTTAAGAATGAAGTTCTTTTTGGATTAAAACTATGCATTTTGATGGTGTTAAACACCATGGAAAATTTCATGAAAATCAAACCATCCAATCCAAAGTTACAGCGAAAAATATACCCAAAAATGTCCCAAGTGCAACGTAAAAAGCGTGACATTTTGATACATTCATCAATTTCAAATGTTGTTTTAAGAAAAGCGTGATGCTTCAAGTACCTAAAAGATCCCGCAATTGGAAAGTCATCAATTAAACTCAAGGTTTTAATGTTATTTTGTTATATGGCACCATGTTTGCTAGTTCAAATTTAAGCATTAATGATGATACCCCCTTTAAACAAGAGCTGTCCGAAGACAGCGCGCTCGACTTTCTGAGTGCTTAGTATAAAGGGGGCATAACTCCAAAAAGAGTGGTCCCAGGGTCATGGGCCCTCATAGTAAGGTAGAGGGTGTGATGGTGAATAGGTATTCCAAGTTTGGGTTGAATCCCTTCGATAGTATGGAAGTTATTGATGTTTGAAAAAACTTTAACCTTTGTTGCAACGCCAACGCCGACGCCAACGCCGACGCCAACGCCGACGCCCGGGTGACAGTATAAGCTCTCATTTTCTTCGAAAAGTCGAGCTAAAAATGTATCCTTCCGAATAACAAATTTAGACTTTGATCAAGTACATTTCATAATTTATCATCACTATACACTTTGAACGGTATCTGAGGCATAGCAGTATGTCTTAAGATTAATTTTCAATTGCAAATAAGCTAATCTTGAGCAAGATATGTCAGAAATTAACATTTTTAAACGGCTACCTGAATTTGTCCCAAGTGCAACGCTTTGTGGTTTTAGATCCATAAAACAAGCATTACCTGCGTAACATGTTGTTTTCCCTCATTTTTCAGATCAGCAAGTCAGAAAATATAATTCACGGACAATTCTTTGCGATTCTTTGCATGCTGTCTGCTAAATTTTGCCGAAAGCGATGTCCCAAGTGCAACGCATTTTTCTAAGCAAACTCGGAGCATTGTGAAACTTAATAAACAAACTGAACTTGCCGTACTTTGGTTTTTGTCTTATTGTTAAAGTATACATCTATCAAGTAACAGCATTGGGAAAACTTTCTTATGTCGTACGGAGAAATAATTTGGAAATGAATAGCTTATTTTGGCGAAAAAAATATTCAATGGAGTTTTTATTCAGGAATCAAAACTTGCAAAACAAACTTTTTTGCATTTATTTATCGCTTATTCAATGTAGATGTCAGTTGCAACAATAACTTGAGCTTAAGTGTCTGATGACATGTTTCAGTAACTGGTTTACAACAAACCTTGAAACGTTGCACGTGGGACAAAAAAATCTAAAATAAGAAAATCCATGCAGGAATCTTTATTTTTCCAAAGAAATTGAGCTGATATGCAAAGAAAATGAAGAAACTAACTGTAAAACTTCCCTTTAAAGGAAAACAAGCGGACATAAAATAATAAAATGAACCAATCAAGACAAATATTTGGTTCATATTAGGAATGTGACTGCTTAGAATGAAACAAGTGTCTATTCATGGAGTAGAATATGTTTTAACCGGTGTAGATTATGTTTGGTATTTCTGATGCAAAGAAATAATCTCAAAGGAACACAGTTTTTCCTTTTTAAAAGATCAAAACAACTACAGTTAGACCGTTGCACTTGGGACATAATTGATATTTATGCTTTTTACTACTTTCAGTACAGAATTTATCAATCTTATCGATTTATTCAAACTTTGTCATCAGGTCATCCAATTTGTCCTAATTTACTATATTATGACGTCAATTTTTTTTATTATTACTGTGTCATGTTTGTTATTTGGCATTATCCAATGAAAGTCTACGCAAATGGTAATCACGTACTCTGAGTGACACCCATCCAAACATTTATAATCATCGGGTGAAATCAAGCTTTCTTGTTCGTCAATTCAAACAATTTAATTTTATTAGTTAACGGTGTCACATAAGCTTTATAAACCCAGTAGGAAACTGTAACAAACTTTTAAACATTGACAGCTTATGACTCGACAATGATATCTCTTACTGATCTCCAGATTAGGCGAGATTGGCATTGGTTAAAACGTTGACTGATGTGCAGAAGTACCCTTTTTTAACAAGTCTGTAAAATTACAGAACTTTTTATCAATAAACTAAACAAACGAAGATTTTAAAACTATTTCAATTCAATTTCAATTCAATTTCAAAATATCTACAACTTCAAAGAAACGCTTGTAAAGAATACTTTGGATGGTGCCAAAGTCAACCTAAACTGGCATTATTCCACAGCTTACATTTATCAAAGTGTTACCCCCACTCATTATCATGTTTATGTAAAACAAAAATATGATCATTTTTTTAACCAGGAAACCTTAAATTCGAAGAATCTGATTTTTGTCCCAAGTGCAACATTTTATTACCAAAGATATGTTGATGGCCAGTCTTAGGATTTTCTGAGGTTCAAGGAAAATATTAAATTTACAATATTAGAACTTATTTCTTTGATTTACTATCATTTTCAAACAAATGGAAAACAACCAGCGTGATAAGCTTACGTAAACTATAGCATTCAATTCTAAGGGAATAAAGTGTGCTGTTTTGAATATTTTTCTTGCTCAAAGTTAAACTTTCTTATATTTATTAGTTATTCGATATACATATGGCACATAAGTTCTAAAATATTAAGTGAAAAGTGTTCTTTTTAGCTACAAGAAGCCTTATTGACATATTTTTGTCCCAAGTGCAACGCAATGAGGAAAAAAGGGCAGCTTTTTGAAGGTCATGTTTTACCAGATTTAATCATCGTATCACTTCGAAATTTTCAGAGCTGTTTAGGAGTGTATTGAAGTTAAATATAAATATATCAATTGCAATATATATGGAGAAATCAAATGAGTGGGATAACTTTTATGGGCAGAAACAATGCAGTTCAGGTAAAATGTATGAAAAAATGCTGAAAAAATATTTTTTCAAGGAATTTGCTGAAATTAACGTTTTAGAATTATGAACTAAGATATATTCAATTGAACTTGACAAATGTTTTATTTCAAATGTGTATGCAACAACTTTATGGCGCTCTGCTAAAGATGTACTGTGTTTTGAAATAAAGTGCCATTAATGACAAAACCATATGAATTGCAGAAACATAGATACTTTCAGAAATTGTTCGCTATTAATTTCTGAAACTTCAACATCTTTGGTAATGATTTTTACCGAAACTAAACAGCTACAATGCTGTTTCATTTTTTACCCCAATGTCACACTTTGACTTCATTTTTTTGAACTTCACCCTTATAAAGAACAACTTAACCCTTTCCCAAACGAAAACATTTTGGACTGGTCCAATTTGAAAGCTGCTGCAGATTACAAAATAAATGTTTATATATATATATATATATATATTATTTGTGTAAAAAAATAATTCACAGAAAATATTGAGACAAAAGGAGAAACTGCTGGTTATCAGCAGTTTCTTCTTTTGTTTCAATGTTTTCCTAGGCCTTATCTACTAGGGACGTCAAAACCAGGTCTTGTTTGAGAAAGCGTAAAAACTTATAGCATTTCTACATATTAGAATAAACAATCTTTGCATTAAGACATACTTTAAAACAAGAGGGCCTTAATGGCCCCCTATCGCTCCACTGGCTTTTAGATTAAAATATTCTTCAAGGAATACAATAGAGGTCTATCCAAAGAAGATTCATGCTACACCACAATGAAATCCAGTAAGTGGTAATGGACCAGAAATGTTTTTTAAAAGGAGGGGTTTCCATAAGGCCGTTTTCCTGGGACCTAAATTTTCCAATGATATTTTTAGAACAAATAGATACATAGAGGGGACGTTTTTTGCCGAAAAGTCTGAATCGAACCGACCTTTGGTTTGGTGCATATTGTATATTGAAAGTGGGTGGGGTAATTCTATTCAGGCACTACCCAAGGTTCTTATTCAATAATTTTCTATCTAAATGTAAATAAGTGGCGAAATTTTTTGAAACCTTATGTTTTGTATATCAGCCCATGTTATAATGACATGCAATCCATTGGCTTGCTTATGATAGATACTAAAAATATTTGGCATTTTATGTAATTTTTCATTTTTTTGTATATTTTCATCTCCCAACTTTGGGGAAAACATCAACACGTTTTTGTAAAGCGACATTTTGGAATACTATTTTAGGTGAAAACTTGTTAATAATTGGTCATTGCAAAATAATGATGGAATTTTGATAGCTAGTCGGGTAGATGAGTTACGGGCCCTTGAATGCACGAAAACCCATGACAATTTGTGGAATAAATAACAAAATAAACATTTTTTCTGGCTTTCCTTCGTACAGAAAGGCAGAAATGTTTACTTAGCTTAGATTATGGCAGGCCTCAGCAAAAAATACTACAAATAAGCAATTGCCGTAAGTTTTGTCTGTTGTCCGTCTGTTTGTCTGTCTGCCCGTCCACAATATCGGGTTTACACTCTAGAATCCACAAATATTATCCGATCTTCACCAAACTTTGTCAAAATGTGTATGGTCATAAGCCCTTGTGTAAGATTGATTTCGGATGGAATTGCTGCAGAAAGTGCTGAGTTATGTGCCCTTGAGTGCCAAAAAATGCTATTTTTGACAATTTTTGCATTCTGAAATTTGCAAATATACTGAGAGGCAAAAGAAAGTATACACTTTTCTTTTGTCAATATCTCTCTTATTTTTCATCAAATCGGCTCGAAATTTTGTATAATTTGTTTCTAAGCATAGACCAATGATAAAACGTTAACAAATTTGACATGAAATTGCTTGACCATCCTTAATCTTGCTACATGCTGATTTTGCAAACTTTGCACGTGCGGCTTAGTGGAACATCAAACCTTGCTGTTAATCCGTATTTGATTTCTTTATTTCTTATCAAAACAAATCACAAGCTTAAATTTTCTGAAACATTATAACACAAATTTTGGTGGCTGGCATAAATCGATCAATATGCCACTTTTTTGCATTAGGACCCATTTTTCTATGACGCAGCATGATACGAAAGAAACATGGCAATTTAAACACTTAGTCAAGTGACTAGGAACATTCTGTGCAAATTCAATCGAAATTCGTCAATAAATTTAGAAGGGGTTTTGACAGATAACTTGTTTACATCAAGTCCCCTTTTGCCATGACGCACTGTAATATGGAAAAGCACTAACAATTTTTGCATGGTACTAGGTTACTAGGCACCTTCTATGAAAATTCTATCCAAATCCCTTCATCAATGCAGGGTTGTGTCAACATAAATGCTTGCATTAATTAATTGGTTAAGTCCCCTTTCTCCATGGCACTGTGTGATATCAAAAACCTTCGCAACAGAAAGAATTGAGTTTGAGTTTATTGGGGTTTTACGCCGTTTTCAACTACCAGGGTCATATCGCGGCGGCTGGAGCACCTACCCATGGATTCCTGTTGTTTCTCAAACCAGTACTACCACAACACCCTTACCGAGCCTCCAGCTGCTCGCCCACTTAGGTTAACGATTTCAAACCCATTAGTGGGTGACAACGCAACAGAAAGAAGGCCAGACAGACAGATGGACGGAGAAGGTTACATCAATAAACGACCTCCTTAGGTAGCGTTTAAAAATCGTACATAGTCTATAAATCATTTTTTCAGAAAATGTTGAAGACCAAGGGTGTATACTTATTTTTGCCTCTCAGTATAGATGCCAATCAAATGCAAAACAAAGTGAAAATATTTGCAGTTATCATGTCTTGGGTGAGTGTGATTTTCATCCAGATCGAAACTGCAAATTTTGAGATATCCGCCCTTGAATTTCGCAAAATTGAATTTTTCAGCTTTATTTTCCCTGTAGCATCACCAAATATGGAGCAATTGAAACTAAAATAGGACAAATTATGTCTGTTCATACTGTATCAGACATGTAAGAATTTCAGCCAGATTGAAAATGTATATCCTGAATAATCCGCCCTTAAATTTAACAAAATTGCTGTATTAGCCCTAGATTTGCACAAAAAAACCACAAATTGTCAAATTCAAGGGAAGATAACTTAAGACGAGCAATTCAAATGATGACAGCAGTTTAACATATAACAAGCATTCTGAAGTATTGCAAAACAATACCAAGTCCCCTACCGGCTTTATATATGTGTTTAGAAAAAACAAGAGGGCCATGATGGCCCTAGATCGCTCACCTGAAATTTCTTGCCTTGTTGAAATAAACATTTTGACCTGTATAGCAGCAAATTAAGAATTTTGCAATAAAGCCCGTTTTCCTTAGTTTTTCAAAAGAATGAAACAAAATTCAGCCTTTTCAAAAGTGTTTGCTCTTTTACCCTTTTTCTGATGCCACTGCACTAAGAGCTTTGATATCAATCAAATTCTTATAACAACTTTGAAAGCCCTTCACCCACAGATCATTCATGTGAATATTGGCCCACTACATGTAGTAAGCCAGAAGATTTTTAAAAGATTTGGCTATTTTCCCCTTTTCTCATGCCGCGGAAGTCAGAGGCTTTGATGGAATCAAAGTCTCTCAAAAACTTTGAAAGCCCTTCACCAAAGGATCATTCATGGGAAGTTTTAAGAATATTGGCCTACTAGTTGAAGGCAGAAAATTTTTACAAGATTTGGCTATTTTCCCCTTTTCTCATGCCGCGGCAGCCAGAGTCTTTGATGGAATCAAATTCTTTTAACAACTTTGAAAGCCCTTCACCCAAGGATCATTCATGTAAAGTTTCCAGAATATGGGCTTGCTAATTAGGCAGAAGAAGATTTTTAAAATATTTGGCTATTTTCCCCTTTTCTCATGCCGCGGCAGCCAGAGTCTTTCATGGAATCAAATTCTTTTAACAACTTTGAAAGCCCTACACTCAAGGATCATTCATGTGAAATTTCAAGAATATTGGCTGACTGGTTAGGCAGAAGAAGATTTTTAAAAGATTTGGCTATTTTCCGCTTTTCTCATGCCGCGGCAGCCAGAGTCTTTGATGGAATCAAATTCTTTTAACAATTTTGAAAGCCCTTCACTCAAGGATCATTCATGTGAAGTTTCAAGAATATTGGCCCACTGGTTAGGCAGAAGAAGATTTTTAAAAGAATTGGCTATTTTCCGCTTTTCTCATGCCGCGGCAGCCAGAGTCTTTGATGGAATCAAATTCTTTTAACAACTTTGAAAGCCCTTCACCCAAGGATCATTCCTGCCAAGTTTCAAGAAAATTGGTCTACTGGTTTGGGAGAAGAAGATCTTTAAAGAAATTGTGGACGGACGGACGGACGGACGGCCGGCCGGACGGACGGACGACGGACAACGACTGATCACAATACCTCACCTTGAGCACTTTGTGCTCAGGTGAGCTAAAAAAGCCCAAAAACTTTCAAATTCCAGCATCCGTATCTTTCTCAAAAATCACTGGACCGGAACGAAACTCAATCTTGTTCTGTAACTTATCAATGCAGGTCTACATACCAAAAATCTGCTCAATAGCTGCAAGCATTAAGAACTAGAACTGTCACAGGATGTGACTTGATACCCCCACACAAACTTTGATTACAAAAAGTGCAATAAGTGTATCAAGCTTAAAGTTGCTAGCACTTATGGTTTAGAAGATAAGGTCTAGACAAAAATGCAAGGGTACAAACAACAAAGGGCAATAATTCTTAAAGTTGGCATGACAGAGTAACAGTTATTGTACATGACACCCTGACAATGAGATCTATAAGTGTACTTATTTCGAAGTTGCTAGCACTAATGAAAGATATGTTCCGGACACAAATCTAAGGGTAAAAACAACAAAGGACAATCACTCAAATGGTATGCATGCCTCTGAGTAACAGTTATTGTACATGACACTTCCCCACAGCGAGATGTATAAGTGTATCAAGTTTGAAATTGCTATTACTTGTGGTTTAGAAGATATGGTCCAAACAAAATGTAAGGGTACAAACAACAAAGGGCAATAATTCAAAAAGTGGGATGGGCTGAGTAATAGTCATTGTACACGACACTTCCCCACAATAAGATGTATAAGTGTACTAAGTTTGAAGTTGCTAGCACTTATGGTTTAGAAGATATGGTCCAGACAAAAATGCAAGGTTACAAACAACAAAGGGCAATAACTGTAAAAGTGGGCGTGGCAGAGTAACGATCCGTACACAGGGCACTTGCCCACAATGAGATCTATGAGTGTAGCAAGTTTTAAGTTGCTAGCACATATGGTTTAGAAGATATGCTCTGGAGAAGTATTTTGTCCACGGACAGACAGACAGACATACATACAGACAGACGGACAGACAGGTTGATTCCAGTATACCCCCTAAAACATTCGTTTTGCGGGGGTATAATAAAACATTCGTTTTGCGGGGGTATAAAAAAGTCTGGAAAACTAATTTCTCAGAAATTTTCTAAGTCCAGCATCCATATTTTCCCCAAAAATCTCTGGACCAGAACGAAACTAACACTCGTTCTGTATCTCATCAATATGTGTTCATATACCAAAAATCAGCTCAATACCTGCAAGCGTTTAGAAATAAAGTCTGGAAAACTGTAATTTCCTAGTAATTTTCTAAGTCCAGCATCCATATCTTCCTCAAAAATCACTGGACCGGAAGGAAACTCGAACTTGTTATGTAACTCATCAATGCGGGTCTACATACCAAATATCAGCTGAATAGCTTCCAGCATTAAGAAAAAAAGTCTGGAAAACTGTGATTTCCCAGAAATTTTCTAAGTCCAGCATCCATATCTTCCTCAAAAATCACTGGACCGGAACGAAACTAAAACTTGTTCTGTATCTCATCAATGCGGGTCTACCTACCAAAAATCAGCTCAAAAGCTGCCAGCACTAAGAAAACAAGAGGGCCAGAATGGCCCTATATCGCTCACCTGAAAGAAGTTTGTGACACGCCCACTTTTTTTACAAATCAAAAATTCATGAACAAATTTTGAAAAGGGTCACTCAAGGAACATTGTTGCCAAGTTTTGTTCAAATTGGCCCAATGCTTCATTTTTAAAGAGTTTTCATATGATTTCTCTAAGTCTGATAACACTGCCCTTCCACACCCACATTTTTAGACGACAAAGAAAATTTGTGTACGCATTTTTAAAAGTCACTCAAGGAAAATTCTTGCTAAGTTTCGTTCAAATTGGCCCAATGTGTTTTTTAAAGAATTTTCTTAGGGTGTCTCTAATTTTGATAAGCCATGCCCTGCCACGCCCACTTTATCTGACGAATCAAAATCCGCAAACAAATTTTTAAAAGAGTCACCCGAGGAATAATTCTATTAAGTTTGGTTCAAATTGAGCCAACGGTTGATTTTTAAAGAATTTTCATAGGATTTCTCTAAGTCTGATAAGCCACGCCTTGCCACGCCCACTTTTTTGACGAATCAAAAATTTGCGAAAAACTTTTGAAAAGGGTCACCCAAGGAAAATTTCTGCCAAGTTTGGTTCAAATTGGCCCAATGGTTGATTTTTAAAGAATTTTCATAGGATTTCTCAAAGTCCATTAAGCCACACCCTGCCACGCCCACATTTTTTGACGAATTCAAAATTCGCAAACAAATTTTGAGAAAAAGTCACCCAAGGAACATTCCTGCCAAGTTTGGTTCAAATTGGGCCAACGGTTGATTTTTAAGGAATTTTCTTAGAATTTCTCCAAGTCCAATAAGTCACGCCCTGCCACGCCCACATTTCCTGACAAATCAAAAATTCACCAACAAATTTTGAAGAGTGTCACCCAAGGAACATTTCTGCCAAGTTTGGTTCAAATTGGGCCAATAGTTGATTTTTAAAGAATTTTCTTTGCATTTCTCTAAGTCCGATAAGCCACGCCCTGCCACGCCCACTTTTCCTGACAAATCAAAAATTCACCACAAAATTTTGAAGAGTGTCACCCAAGGAACATTTCTGCCAAGTTTGGTTCAAATTGGGCTAATGGTTGATTTTTAAAGAATTTTCTTAGGATTTCTCTAAGTCCGATAAGCCACGCCCTGCCACGCCCACATTTTTTGACGAATCAAGAATTTGCGAACAATTTTTGAAAAGGGTCACCCAAGGAACATTTCTGCCAAGTTAGGTTTAAATTGGCCCAATGGTTGATTTTTAAAGAATTTTCTTAGGATTTCTCTAAGTCCGATAAGCCACGCCCTGCCATGCCCACATTTTTTGACGAATCAAAAATCCGCGAACAAGTTTTTAAAAGGGTCACCCAAGGAACATTCCTGCCAAGTTTGGTCAAAATTGACCAAATGATTTAGGAGAAGATGTTTAAAGAAATGTGAACGGACGGACGGACGGACGGACGGACGGACGGTGAGTGACCACAATAGCTCCCCATGAGCACTTCGTGCTCAGGTGGGCTAAAAAGTCTGGAAAACTGTGATTTCCCAGAAATTTTCTAAGTCCAGCATCCATATCTTCCTCAAAAATCACTGGACCGGAACGAAACTCAAACTTGTTCTGTAACTCATCAATGCGGGTCTACATACCAAAATCAGCTCAATAGCTACCCCCGTTAAGAAAAAAAGTCTGGAAAACTAATTCACCGGACTGACGGACAGATGGACAGACAGAAGGACGGACTGACTGACGGACAGAGTGCAAACCTAGTCCCCTTCGGCTTCGCCGGTAGGGGACTAAAAAGATCTTATGCATATCAACAATTTGTCCAAGTTTTGCTTTGATTTTTAGATATTGGTGGATGCTAAAGAGGAAAAGAAGTCAAAAATAGCAATTTTGCCAAATTAAAGGGCAGATAACTCAAAATTTGCAATTTCTATCTGGATGAAAATCACGCTCATCCAAGACATTACAACTGCAAATATTTTCAATTGGTTTTGCATTTGATTAGCATCTATTTGTAAATTTAAGAATGCAAAAATTGTCAAAAATAGCATTTTTTGACATTCAAGGGCACATAACTCAGCACTTTCTGCAGCAATTCCATCTAAAATCAATCTTACAAAAGGGCTTATGACCATACACATTTTGACAAAGTTTGGTGAAGATCGGATAATATTTGTGGATTCTAGAGTGTAAACCCAATATTATTGACGGGCAGACAGACAAACGGACGGACAACAAACGAAACTGACCGCAATAGCTAATTTGTACTATTATTTGCTGAGGCCAGCTATAATTTAAGCTAAGTAGACATTTCTGCCTTTCTGTACGAAGGAAAACCAGAAAAAATGTATTTTGTTATTTATTTCACAATTTGTCATGGGTTTTCATGAATTCAAGGGCCCAAAACTCATTTTCCCGACTAGCTATCAAAATTCCATCATAATTTGCAATGACCAATTACTAACAAGTTTTCACCTAAAATAGTATTCCAAAATGTCGCTTTACAAAAACGTGTTGATGTTTTCCCCAAAGTTGAGAGATGAAAATATACAAACTACAGCCCTGGCGGTCTGGAAGCACTCCACAGGTCTGACTGTTTGTCTTGTTGAATACAATTTCAAAGGTTTAGGCTACGCAAACAAGCAAATGCATGACCAAGCTGAAAATTACAAGCAAATAGGATCGTACGGTCAGTAAGATTCTGTGAATGTTCTGTATTGATTAGTTTTAATACTAATGGTTATCAAAGAGAAAATAAGCCGAAAATGGCAGTTTTGTCAATTTCAAGGGCACATTACTCATATTATAAAATTCAGATCAAGCAGAAAATTACACTGAAGCAAGATCTTATGATAATCAACATTCTGTACAAGTTTTGTCTTGATTAGTCAATATTCGTAGATGTTAGAGTGAAAACAAAGTCAAAAGAGAGCCGAAAATGGCAATTTTGTCAATTTCAAGGGCACATAACTCATGATGCAAAATTCAGACCAAGCTGAAAATTAAACCAAGGCAAGATCTTATGATAACCAATATTCTGTACAAGTTTTGTCTTGATTGGTCAATATTTGTAGTTGCTAGAGTGAAAACAAAGTCAAAATAGAGCCGAAAATGGCATTTTTTTTCAATTTCAAGGGCACATAACTCATGTCGTAAAATTCAGATCAAGCTGAAAATTAAGCCATGCAAGATCTTATAGTCACCATCATTCTGTCAAAGTTTTGTCTTAATTGATCAATATTTGTAGATTTTAGAGTACAAATAAAGTCAAAACAAGCTATTTTTGATATTCAAGGGCAGATAACTCAGGTTATTCTGATTCAATCCAAATTCTTTGAAGGAATCTGAGAGAGGGTCACCCAATGATCATTCCTGTGAAGTTTGTTTGAAATCCATGCAGTAGTTTCTGAGAAGAAGATTTTTAAAGAAAAAGTTTACGGACAGACGCAAGCACGCACGGCGCACGACGGACACACCGCATTAACAAAAGCCCACTGGCCTGACGGCCAGTGGAGCTAAAAATTAAACAAGAGGGCCGTTGGCCCTAGGTCGCTCACCTGAGATGGGGTTTTATAACAGATCAGATTTCTTACAGGTAATGCAATAAAGGGTCAAAGATCATATGAACGCCGCTATGCGATTTCAAACCATAGAAAACCCAGAAAACTACCTTAGTTTCAATATCATATGTAACTCAAAATATGAAGTCTCATCCAATTCGGCTATGTGGTTATGGAGAAATTGCTTTGGACAGATGGAATTAAAATAAAACATACAGACTTACAAACAAACAGAAATTTACAAATTGACCAAGATCTATGACCTTGAACCTACCTAAATATATATTTCAAATAGAACATCTACTCATGATAAAGAACACATTTACCCATACATTTTTTTTAAATCCATGCATAAATGTAGATGCTATGCCCCTGATAAGCAGATTTTTACAAGAAGTCCCCTTTTTCTGTGACAAGGTTTCATATTGAAAAGCAAAGAAAAGTACCTCTTAGCAATATCATAAGCAATGCAAATATTAAGTTTTGTCAAATTTGGCTGTGCGGTTATTGAGAAATTGCTTCTGACAGATTTCATGTAATTTCTCTTTTTCTGTTGCCATGGCAACCAGAGTTGTTTTTTTTTCAAATTGCAATTCTGTTAGCAATTTTTTAAATGTGACCTCCTAAGGAATATTTCTGCCTAGTTTGGTGGAAATTAGCCTGTTAGTTTAGGAGGAGATATCATTCAACGATGTCTTTGAGATTTGGTGGAAAATCTCGTTTTTTGTTGCCATCGCTACCAGAGCTTTAAAAGGATTTCAATTCTTTTAGCAATTTTTAAAGGAACCTCCTAAGAAATAGTTCTGCCAAGTTTGGTTGAAATTGGCCAAGTAGTTTAGGAGGAGATGTTGTTCAAAGACATTATTGAGAATTAGTCAAATTTCTCCTTTTCTGGTGCCATGGCAACCAGAGTTTTTAGTCAATTTCAATTCATTTAGCAATTCTTAAAGAGGACCTCCTAAGGAATATTTTTGGCAAGTTTAGTTGAAATTGGCCTGGTAGTTTAGGAGAAGATGTCATTCAAAGATAGTATTGAGATTCAGTCAAATTTCTCCTTTTCTGTTGCCATGGCAACCAGAGTTTTTAGTCAATTTCAATTCATTTAGCAATTCTGAAAGGGGGTCATCTAAGGAACATTCCTGCCAAGTTTGGTTGAAATTGGCCAGGTAGTTTAGGAGGAGATGTCGTTCAAAGATAGTATTGAGATTCAGTCAAATTTCTCCTTTGCGGTTGCCATGGCAACCAGAGTTTTTCATGGATTTCAATTCTTTTAGCAATTCTGAAAGGGGGTCACCTAGTGTACATTCCTGCCAAGTTTGGTTGAAATTGGCCTGGTAGTTTAGGAGGAGATGTCGTTCAAAGATAGTATTGAGATTCATTCAAATTTCTCCTTTTCTGTTGCCATGGCAACCAGAGTTTTTTATGGATTTCGATTATTTTAGCAATTCTGAAAGGGAGTCACCTAAGGAACATTCCTGCCAAGTTTGGTTGAAATTGGCCAAGTAGTTTAGGAGGAGATGTCGTTCAAAGATAGTATTGAGATTCAGTCAAATTTCTCCTTTTCTGTTGCCATGGCAACCAGAGTTTTTTATAGGGATTTCAATTCTTTTAGCAATTCTGAAAGGGGGTCACCTAAGGAACATTCCTGCCAAGTTTGGTTGAAATTGGCCAAGTAGTTTAGGAGGAGATGTCATTTAAAGAAATTGTTGACGGACGCCGGACAAAAGGTGATCACAATAGCTCACTTGAGCACCATGTGCTCAGGTGAGCTAAAAATTACATAAAATGCCAAATATTTTAATATCTATCATAAGCAGGCCAATGGATTTCATGTCATTATAACATGGGCTTATATACAAAACATAAGGTTTCAAAACATTTCGCAAATTATTTACATTTAGATAGAAAATTAATGAATAGGAACCTTGGGTAGCGCCTGAATAGAAAATTACCCCACCCACTTTCAATATACAATATACACCAAACCAAAGGTCGGTTCGATTCAGACTTTTCGGCAAAACACGTCCCCTTTATGTATCTATTTGTACTAAAACCAATGGAAAATTTAGGTCCCAGGAAAACGGCTGTATGGAAACACCCCCCCCCCCCCCTTTTCTAAAAATTACACTACCACAGTATATTTCATATAACGAGAAATATGCCAAGCCCAAAGGCCCATGTTTTTCATTTGATTTAATTGTGTTTTTTTTTCAAAGAATCTCAAGGAAAACTTCCCAATGATATCCAATCAGATGTATTAATTTTTTTATGAAAATTAATATTGATTAAATAAAAATTTAAGTTCTACATGGAATTTATTGTTTTGAAGGAATTAAGAAGAGAGATTCACGCAAGGAAGATTCCTGAAAAGTTTGGTAGAAATTGGTCTGGCAGTTTTGGAGAAGAAGATTTTTAAAGATTTTCCAAAAATTTTAATTAATAATTTTACTAAAATTTAAGTTCTATACCAAATTTTTTCCTTTTTGAGGAAATTTGGAAGACATTTATGCAAAGAGGCTTTCTGTGAAGTTTGGTTGAAATTGGTCAGGTAATTTTAGAGAAAAAGATTTTTCAAAAATTCAAATTAATCAATTAAAATTCAAGTTTTATACAAGGAAGATTCCTGTGATATTTGGTTGAAATTTGTCCTGTAGTTTTGGAGAAGAAGATTTTTAAAGATTTTTTTGGAAATTCTAATTAATTAATCAAATTAAAATTTTAAGTTCCTCATGGAATTTATTTACTTTAAGGAATTTGTAAGAGGTTCATACAAGGAAGATTCCTGTGAAGTTTGGTTGAAATTGGTCCAGTAGTTTTTGAGAAGATGTTTAAAGAAAAAGTTTACGCATGCATGCATGCACACACAGACGGATACACAACGGACAAAGGGCCATGAGATAAGCCCCGCAGACCTTCAGCCAGTGGAGCTAAAAGGAAATTGGAATGTTATGTCCATTTAACTACAATACAAATGTTATCTTTTTAATCATACTACCTTTAACTTTAACCCTTTCCCAAACAAGACCTGGTTTTGACGTCCCTAGTAGAAAAGGCTTGGGAAAACATTGAAACAAAAGAAGAAACTGCTGATAACCAGCAGTTTCTCCTTTTGTCTCAATATTTTCACAGCCAAATTTTACACAAATCCTCTCTTTACTTACATCCATTTTGTCTTTTGTGGCAGTTTTTGAATTGGAATACCCTAAAATTTTGCTGTTTGGGAAAGGGTTAGCTGCTTATTATTTGATTTAGACTGATTTATTTGAAGGCTTAGGGATCATTGCAGATGATGCTAGGATCATACTGCCGATCAGATCAACTCCATCAAGTCTCACCAATCCCATCAAGTACAGATTGAGTTTGGTCAGCATGGGTGATCATGAGTAGTTGCCTGGTCGGGGTAGATCAAACTGGGAGTTCCCACTTTAATTTTTTAACATGCCAAAAATACTTGCATTTGATCAAGTAAGCCACCTTGCACTTGATCACCTCAACTTGTAATCAAGCCATTCCCAACTGCACACCGATCAACGTGACATCTTCTCAATCCTTTGATCGTGTTGATCAGATCGGCAGTGGGAACCTACCATGAGCTGGAAAGCACACTGAGTGGTGTTTAGTACCCCTTTACCACACAATGACACCTTTTGATGCCCACAAGATATGATCTAGGCAATTGAAAACATCATGGAAAATGAAGAAATTGCTTTTGACATGCAATTTCTTTATTCCCACAATGTTTTCAATTAAAAAAACCCAAATTTGAAGTTTGATTCACTTGAAATTATCGTCTGCAGGATCTTTTAATTTGGACCAGTCACCTCCCTAATATTTTGTTACTTGGTGAAGGGAAACCGTACCTGAAAGAGCAGCTTGCTTGGCAGGCTAGATCTGTCTGTTGTTAAATATGTTTGTTGCTGGGAGGACAGTCTACAATAAATACATTTTACCATATGTTAGACTTGTGACAGTCTGATAAATAGAGATTTTGAAGTCAAACAATGACATTAAACGAAAATAACAAGTCTCTGATTCTCTTATCTATCATGAATATTCAGACCAAGGAAAGATAATTTACTATAATTCTGAAGGTTCTTCACAGTTGTGTGCCTTGATTTTTTGAGACATAACATAAATATTCAGAGTCTGACACCAGACTAACGGTATGTCAGAAGAGCCATAGATAAGAGGGAGTGATAGTTTTTTAACCCTTTCCCAAACAAGTCTTTTGATGTCTCTAGAGGAGAGAGGATCAGAAAACATAGAAAGAAAAGATGAAAATGCTGATTATCAGCATTTTCATCTTTTCCTTCTATGTTTTCTGTGCTTGTACTCAAATCATGTTATTATCAAAATCAATTTTGTCGTGACTCGTCTACAGCAGCTTTCAAATTAGATTACTGAACATTTTTGGCATTTGGGAAAGAATTAAACTGCAATATTTCACTTATTGTTCATCAAACCCTATATTATAGGTAATCATTGGAATTGTCTCAAATAATAATTCGTCTCTTTGAGAAGATTCAAATAAGTTACCACAACATAGGGTTTGGATTTAAAATAACAAATTTGGAATGTCTTCACTTCCCCTTATCTATTGTGTTTGCAGATTGACATGATTGAGTGTTACCTTTATTAGCATAGTAAAACTCAATCATGTCAATCTGCAAACATAATACTACTCTGTATAATGAACAGGGGCAAAATTCACCAACATTGCTAAAAGATTTGTCTCAATCTAAATTACTTTTCATAACATTGATTTTGTTTTTTGCAACATATGAATTTCTCCAATTCCAAAATCATGCTTGGTAAACCAAAAGGGTTAACCCTTTACCAGATGGCAAAATTTTTGACTTGTCCAAATTCAAAGATGTTACAGAAGACAATTTCATGTGGATAAAATTTAAATGTTACGGGTGTTTTAGTGCGAAAGACATTGTGGAACAAGATGTGTTTGTGAAACAAAAATGCCCCCGAAATGGCCATTTTTCTAAAATGTTAAGTTTTTGTGGAGTAAAGGGTTATTAAGGGATAAGGGATGATGTTGAGGAAGGTCAATTTGCTTGGAACAGATAGATATCATTAAAAGGAAGTTGTATACCAAATTTGAGCTTTGTATGTCAAATACTTATGGAGAAAAGGCAAAGGTTAAGTTTTCAGAGTAAAAGGTTAAGTTTTCGTAGAGTAAAGGGTTGATAAGGGTTAACGGATGACCTTAAGAAAGGTCAAATTGCATGGAACAGATAGATATCATTGAAAGGAAGTTGCATAGCAAATTTGAGCTTTGTATGTCATATACTTTTAGAGAAAAGGCAAAGGTTAAGTTTTCGCAGTAGAAGGTTAAGTTTTCATAGAGTAAAGGGTTGATAAGGGTTAGGGGATGACCTTGAGGAAGGTCAAATTGCATGGAACAGATAGATATTATTCAAAGGAAGTTGCATACCAAATTTGAGCTTCGTATGTCAAATACTTTTGGAGAAAAGGCCAAGGTTAAGTTTTCGGACAGACGGACAGACGGATGGATGGACAGACGGACACGAGTAAAACAATATGCCCCTGATCTCTCGCTACGGGAGCATAAAAATAAAGGAATTACTTGTCACAAGCAATTCTACAATGTTTCCCAAAGCCACTTTCTTTAGGGGAGACAAAAAGAGTCAATATGTGGGAATGGGTTAAAGTTTACCTTGAGGCCGCAGCCTTATTGCAGTTGGTAGTGTATCTGCCTCTCAATCTAGAGGTCCAGGGTTTGATATCCGGCCGCGGCAAATACTCTTTCTGACAAAAATGTCACCCATCAACGGTTTGATATCATGAACCTATGTGGGCAAACAGCTGGAGGCTCTGTAAGGGTGTTTTGGTTGTACTGGTATGAGAAACAACAGGAATCCATGGTAAGGTGCTCCAGCCGCCGCGATATAACCATAGCAGTTGAAAACGGCGTAAAACCCCAATAAACCAAACTTAAGTTTACCTTGATATCTGTGGCCTGTGAGCTCCAGAATGAAAAGATTGTTGTAGAGTCTGCCATGGTGGACTGAAACCTGCTGCATATAAAGGCGCAGCTAGAGGTCTAAAGTGTGATACACGTGGACTACTCATTAAGTGTTTTACAAACATCTTCTCCCCTGAAAAAATTAATTAAGTTTTCAATGAAAGCAGAGCTACAGATAATATGGTGGTTATATCATGTGACTCAGAATTACAGAAAATAGTCATTATTTTTGTTAATTGATCAATTTGAATTTGGTTTGAAGCAGAGAAGGTGGGAAAAACACCTGGCCCGATCTCTCATAAAAAACTTAAGTACGTTCCCATGCCCAAATCTGAGCACCGTGCTTAATCGCACGAAATCCATGTGAACTTCAATCGAATACCCTTCAATGTTGGAGAGTATCCCTTTGAAGTTGAGCATGTTTTGATGAGAATATACTTAAGTTTTTTCCCAGAAACCGCGGCCAGGAATAAGCTGGATGTATGAAATTTTTGAAAAATCAACTGATAAAAAAGTTATTGAGGATCAACCAAAATTTTGGTTGATCTTCAATAACTATTTTATCAGCTTATTTTTTCAATAATACAACACATTTATTGAATGCCTGAAGTCTGTCCACCTTCTCTACTTCAATTGACAAACCAAATTGAAATCAGCCTCAAATGGACACAATTATTGAAGATTTTCTGAAATTCTTAGCCAAGAAATTAAACACCATGGATCAAAGGACTGAAGGTCCTAAAGGTCGCCATGACAATGAGATAATATACATAATTTTTATCTCTAAACCTACTTATATTGATTGACATCTCATAATAATAATCTGACGATCGATTAACTTTTCTGTACAGAATTGGTGAGTTGTCAACCTCGTCTATTATTCAATATCATTTTAAAACTTTTGTGTAAACTTGTCTAAAGTTGTCTTTATCAAATGTATGTATTTTAGTTTCGGAAGAAAAGTGTAATGACATGAAGAATCACCACCTTTACTTTACTTTATAGTTACATACTTTTCTATATTTGTAACACTCGGCATCAAACTTGTTTTTTGGGTGCCACTTCAAAGGGATAGTAGGGTACAAATTGCTCGTCAAAACGCCAAGATAGCAGAGACACAGTATGAAGCTACCAACTCTGACGAGGATAAGATGATGTGGACGCAAGCCTTAAATAATCTGTATCAAACATACAAGCTAGTCAATAACGAGGAAATAGCAAGACATGTTCAGACCATTGAATCAGCCTATGGAGAACAGAGGTATGGCGAAGCGTGGAAGACAGTCAATGAAATAACAGGGAGGAAGAGGGCAAAAGAAGGACAAGTTGCTGGAAGAAGCCCAGAGGAACGAGTAAATACATGGTTCACACACTTCCAGAAACTTCTAGGCAGTCCACCTGAAGTTGAAGATCCAGACGAGGAAATTCCAACTGTATTTGAAAATCTCGAAATCATAGATGACCCATTTACACTGTCAGAGTTCATTAAAGTAAAATCCTCCCTAAAACTAGGGAAAGCAGCTGGGCCTGACAACATACCTCCGGAGGTCTTCAAATCCTGCAACTTTGATGAGATATGCCTAGACTTTTGCAATGACGCTCTCATCAACAATGACAAACCAGAGCTGTGGTCGTCCATGAATATTATCCCTGTTCCCAAATCGGGAGACTTGTCCAAGACTGACAACTACCGTGGCATCAGTCTCATCTGCATCATCGCCAAACTCTACAACCGCCTTATCCTGAACCGAATCAGAAATGCTATTGACCTACGACTTCGAATCAACCAGAACGGCTTTAGACCTAAGAGAACAACAGTCGCCCAAATCCTTGCCCTCAGGAGAATAATCGAAGGTGTCAAGGGAAACAACCTTAAGGCAATACTTACCTTCATCGATTTCAAGAAGGCTTTCGACTCCATACATCGTGGCAAAATGATACGAATTCTCAGGGCATATGGAATTCCCCCTAACCTACTAAAAGCAATCAACAAAATGTATACTAACACCAAGGCCAGAGTTGTGTCACCAGACGGAGAGACGGACATGTTCGAGATCACCGCAGGTGTGCTCCAGGGAGATACATTAGCACCGTTCCTTTTCATAATAGTCCTAGATTACACACTTAGAAAGGCAATATCAGGAAGGGACAAGGAGCTGGGCTTCACAATAACCCCAAAGAAATCTCGCAGACATCCCAAGGTGGTCATTACTGATCTGGACTTTGCTGATGACATAGCTTTGCTCTCAGACGAGTTACAACAAGCACAGGTCCTACTGTTAAGCGTAGAAGAGGAATGTAGGAGGGTCGGTCTCTGCATAAACGCAAAGAAAACAAAGAGTCTGTCGATGAACTTTGTTGACCCCCCGCTGCTACACACAGCCAACAGCACACAACTCGAATGGGTCAATGACTTCAGATACCTTGGTTCCTGGGTGGAGAGCACAGAAAAAGACATATCTATGGCGTACCAAATGGGTCAAAAGTCTAGATACCAGGTGCACCTCTAAAAAATACAGGTGCACGTATAAAATTTATAAGTTCACCTCAAAATATACAGGTGCACCTGTATTTTTAGAGGTGCACTTGTATTATTTATAAGTTCACCTCGGAGAAAACAGGTGCACCCGTATATTTTGTAGGTGCACCCGTAATTTTAGCCTCGTTTTATAAAAAATACAAGCGCACCTGTTTCATCCAATCAGAATATACGTTATATCCAACATTTTGTCGATTTTTTTAGGAGACTAAATAGAGATGAAAAATGATTTATAATTGATTTGTAACTCCCTACTATCTAATAAATTTCAAAATATTTAAAATTAGATCTAGATTCAATTATAGATCTATATTTTTTTCTTATCTTGTTTTGGTTTTCCGCTCCATTTAGCGGCGCCTGCCTGCGGGACAGTTGTTCTGCAGCGATCCTTAGATAAACATTAAAAAAAAGAGAGAAAATTAATGTTCAATTTATTCCTTCTATTAATATTATTCTTTCACATTTATTTTAATTAAAAACTGCATCGATCTACACCCGAGTCGAATTTGATATGAATTACGAGTGATTCGTACCCTAACTATTTCGCACCAAGTATTTTACTACCACGCTTATAATATTAGACATACCATCGATTTTGTACAATGGGCCCACAGGTCTAGCAATGCTATAAAGTTTTGAACTTCATTCATATAAATTTCTTTTATAAAACTGTTGCCATTTTTTTAAAGACCAAATGATGAGCCACAGATCTTTGAAAGACAATAAAATGATGGGGATTTTCATAGCACTTGCACAGGGGCAGATAGTGCATAGAAAAAACAATAGATAACTAACATACCAATATGTTGGATTATATTTAAACCAATCTTATACATGATCAGCTTTATTATGCAATTCACATTCACTCTTTCTGCACATGGAAAATGCTTATGACATTTAAAATATTCATTATGGATTCTTAATCTGCATTGAAAGCCAATCTTAAATCATATTAACATAAAACTGCTTCAGACATATAAACACACGAATCTATGTTTTATTGTACCATTTTCTATCCGGAAGCCTTTCAAAGCATGTGCTAACTGAGTCTGGCTATCAATCCGTAAACTACTTCTTGTTTATTACTATACATGCTGTGGCCATAGCGCAGTCGGTAGAGAGTCTGAATCTCATTGGCTTTGAACGCGAAGCCATAGCAAATGTCCTAAATGCCATTTGTCTCCTACGAGTGGCGAGTGGCTGGACAATAGTAAATCTATGCGGGCGAGCAGCCGAAGACTCCAAAAAGGTTGTTGTGGTAGTATTTTTTTAAAGAAAAAAGACAAGAATTCATGCTAAGGTGCCCAAGCTGCAATGGTATGACTATGCATAGCTGTTAGGCTTTAACCCCAATTCAATTAAGCAATTGATCTTAATACACAAAGTAGTTTCAGAGAGTCCAAAAGGATGTTGTAGTAATACTTATGAGAGAAACGACAGGAATCCATGGTTATGTGCTCAAGCTGCAACGCTATGACCATGCATAGCAGTTAGGCATTAGCCCCCATTCAATTATTAAATTGGAATCAGAACACAAGTTTGCGTCTAAGCTAGCGCATGTGCCATGTGCCTTCGGGATAGAACATGGCACAAGATAAAACCTAACGCAAAAGGGTCCTTGCTAAATATGGAGTTAAATCTAAATTCTATCTGTATTTTCTTAATTTTTTCCTTTTCTTTAATGTTTTCTACAAATCTTATTCAGTAGTCTTGACAAAAAAAGTCAATCTTATTTTAAGGATTAATCTATTGCATTGTCATTGTTAAACAACCATATTGACTTGGTAAGATGCACCAGCCGCACAATATCACTCAAGTAAAACAGCATTGTTGTCGTTAAACTACCATATTCACTTGGTTAGATGCACTAGCCGCTCAACATCACTCCAGTAAAACAGCGTTGTTGTCGTTAAACTACCATATTGACTTGGTTAGATGCACCAGCTGCTCGATATCACACAAGTAAAACAGCATTGTAGTCGTTAAACTACCATATTGACTTGGTTAGATGCACCAACGCTCAATATAACTCCAGTAAAACAGTATTGTTGTAGTTAAACTACCATATTGACTTGGTTAGATGCACCATCCGTTCAATATCACTCAAATAAAACAGCATTGTTGTAGTAAATCTACCATATTGACTTGGTTAGATGCACCAGCCGCTCAACATCACTCCGGTGAAACAGCATTGATGTCGTATAACTACCATATTGACTTGGTTAGATGCACCAATGCTCAATATTACTCCAGTAAAACAGCATTGTTGTCGTTAAACTACCATGTTGACTTGGTTAGATGCACCAGCCGCTCGATATCACACAAGTAAAACAGCATTGTTGCCGTTAAACTAAAATATTGAGTTGGTTAGCTGCACCAGCCGCTCAATATCACACAAGTAAAACAGTATTGTTGTAGTTAAACTACCATATTGACTTGGTTAGATGCACCATCCGCTCAATATCACTCAAATAAAACAGCATTGTTGTAGTAAATCTACCATATTGACTTGGTTAGATGCACCAGCCACTTGATTTCATTCGATTAGAACAGCATTTATGTTGTTTAACTACCATATTGACTTGGTTAGATGCACCAACGCTCAATATTACTCCAGTAAAACAGCATTGTTGTCGTTAAACTACCATATTGACTTGGTTAGATGCACCAGCCGCTCGATATCACACAAGTAAAACAGCATTGTTGCCGTTAAACTAAAATATTGAGTTGGTTAGATGCACCAGTCGCTCAATATCACTCCAGTAAAACAGCATTGTTGTCGTTAAACTTAAGTATGTTCTCATGCTCAAATCTGAGCACTGTGCTCAAATCGCACAAAATTCATGTGATCTTCAATCGATTACCCTCCAAGGTAGGAGAGTATTCCTTTGAAGTTGAGCATGTTCTCATGAGAATTTACTTAAGTTTTTTTTCGAGAAACCGGGGCCTGGTTTTGAATTCCTTAATAGAAATGGCTTGGGGAAACGTTGAGACAAATGAAGAAACTGCTTATAACAAGCAGTTTCTCCTTTTGCCTCAATATTTTTTTCAGCTCTATCATACAAAAATCTGATCTTTATCAACATCCATTTTGTCATCTGTAGCAGCTTTCGGATTGGACCACCCTAAAATTTTGTCATTTTGGAAAGGGTTAAACAAGATTGTTGTGGTTAAACTACCATATTGTCTTGGAGTTAAGTCAGTTGGAAAGCCATGTTGACTCAGATCAACTAATATTCTTGGGACAAATGAAACCAGCATTTTCTCCTTTTGTCTCAATATTGTCTATGTTATATTGTACACAAATCCCATCTTTATCATAACATATTTTGTTGTTTGCAGCAGCTCTCAAATTTGAACACCCCAAAATTTTGTCCTTTGGGAAAGGGTTAAACTGGTCTAATATGTTGTTGCTTCAAGCCTTGGGAACAGGTGAACATATTTGTGATCAACAAGAATTTAGTACAGCCGGTGCATATACCAAGTCTGATTAAGATCCATTTTGATCTTTTCTTGCTTCTTCATTACTTGTAGCAACTATCAGGAAGTATCATTGCTCTCTGATCAGGCTGCACTTGGGTACAAGCTGATTTGGGAACATAGTATTCAGGTAGTCCTAGTAGATGCAATAAACTAAAGACAATTTTCCAAGAACCCTGCTAATGACATTTTTTTTCTCTATAGCACTAGTTAGACACAAAAACAAGTTGCAACAAACACAGTCTTTTTTAATCAGAAGTGTTTCAATCATAGATGAGAGACAAATGAATTTAAAACTCACCCCCCTTGATTGATAAGACTCTTACCTTACTGAGCTATGAGGATGTTACTGTTAAGGTAGTCCACCCTTAATGAGATTCATGCCATGTCCGAATTATTCAGGCATTGTCTTCAACATTCGGCATTGGAAAATTCCAACATCAAATTTCATGATGTCGTCTTAACAGGTCAGGTATGTAACAAAATTTAATGTTACCAATGTCCAACAAATTGTGACGTCACATGAATCTCGTTACAGGTGGACTACCTTAAGGAATTTCAAATTCATTGTACTTATTCTAATGTGAAACAAGATGTGACTGTAACACACCAATGCCCTCAAATGACTGAGTTTTCGGATAGACAGACACTTGTAATTCAATATGCCCCTGATCTTTCCATACAAGGGCGTAAACACATTTGATTATGATCCGTCTAGTGCTTATGAATTCTAATGAATTTATTGATCATATAAATGACCTGGGATCTTGGGAAATGGTGGCCCTTATGCATAGCATTTTGAAAGAACCATAAATCACTTTACAATAAATTACTTAGTAAATGTGTGCAATCTAAATTGGACTGTGCATATCTACAGACTGATCTTAATCCAGTGTTCTGGGGGCCCAATGGGCCCACAGCTCTTGGTCAAGGGGGTCATCTAATACAAATACATAGCTACCGTTATTTGACCCATGCTTCATTCTCAGTGGGGTCATTTTAGATTTTAGGGGGCCATTTTGGCCATGGCCCCCTCTAGATTCAACACTGTAAATCCATGTCTGTCTTAAATACCATTAACACCTTTTTTCTAAATTGATTTATTGAATGGGAGTTTGACCCATTCCCAAATGGCAAAAATTCAGACTTTTCCGTAGAGTCGACACTCGTTATGTAGACATCGGATAAGTCGAATTTTCACTTTTAAAAGTCGAAGTTGAAATATGGCCCGGTCATTATCAATGGACATCTAAAATACTAAACAAAATCATTTTGAAATATAAGCATCCATTTAAATATAGAAGGAAAAGGATAGAAATTGCTCGTTTCGAGCAATTTCTTTCCTTTTCCTGCTATATTTCAATTATTAACGCACTTGATGAGCAACGAAAATGGTCAAATGTCATTCAATTCGAAATTGAACAAAATCGGATGATTCGAACTCTGGATATGTCGAGGTATTTTGACGGCTCCTCCGAATTCGACACAACGAGTGTCGACTGTATTTGAAGATGTTGCAGACAACAATGTTAAGAAAATCAAATTTTAAGATGTGTTCTGCTTTCATGAAAGAAAACATTGTGGGAGATGAAGAAATTGCTTGCAATTTCTTCATATTCCACAATGTTTTCCAAAGCCAGATGGACAGGCGGATGGAAGGACATAAGTAAAAAAACAAAATGCCCCAGTAAGCATTTTTAAGCCAATGGGTTGGCCCTTGTCCCAATGATGAATTTGTTGTTAACCCTTTCCAAAAAAAGACCTAGTTTTAACATCCCTAAAAGAAATGGCTCTGGAAAACATTGAAACAAAAGAAGCAGTTTCTCCTTTTGTATCAATATTTTCCATGTTGTATTGTACACAAATTCTATCTTTTACAACACCCCTTTTGTCATCTACACCAGCTTTCAAATTGGGCTACCATTAAAAAGTGTTGTTTGGGAAAGGGTCAAAGAAATAGCATGCATAATAAATAGATTCTGACTATTAAATTTTTACTTTACAATATGACTTATTACAGATCTAAAATGATACTTCCATTTGTAGTGGATTGATAGTCTTTTTGATTTTCTTTTAAATTATTAATATTTGAATGTCTTTGCGAAAATCTGTGAAGGATTTTCTAACCCATTACCAGACAGAAAGCTTATGGACCATAACAATTTGAAATATGTTGCAGACAACAATTTTGAGTGAACGAAATTCTATATATTTTTTGCATTGGTAGTTCAGGGTTGAAAACATTGTGGCAAATGAAGAAATTGCTTGATTGCAAGCAATTTCTTTATTTTCCAAGGAGTTTTCCACAGCCTTTATCTTGTGGGTGATCAAAAAGCATCTATGTGTGCGAATGGGTTAAAATGGATGCTCATGGGGGAATATGCCCACAATTCAACACTGATATTTGAAAGATCTCCTAAAATAGCATCTTGGTTTGTGGTTGATTGATAGTCTTTTCGATAGTCTGTAAATTTCTTTTTCCTAGCCCTGGTCCCTAGGTGACAAATTCTGTACCGACTCTTTCATCCAGCTTTATCAAAAGTAACGAATGTGTTCTTAGACTGTCAAACACCTAGTGATTGTATCATTGTTCACGGTTTGTTATGCTGCCCATCGCTGCTGTTGCTAATTGTTCATCAACTCATCCAAAGAATAAATGATTTGGTGTAGCAGTGGTAACGCAGGATGTACAGATTGACAGGTCAAAGGCTGTGATTTGATGAGTGCTTCCATGCCTGAAAAAATAACAGAAGTTCAATTGAATTACTGGCTATGACTCCTTTCAATGTATAGATCTCGGAGTTTACTCCGAATATGGGCATTGCCACCAATATGTTTCATGAACGTTTAGTAGATTCCTGTCTGAATGATAGATAGCACTGCCAGACTGAATGTACTGTACAACAAAAAATTCTAGTCCTTTACCAGGGCTGAAGAGAGAAGCTGAAGAGGAACAATCCTCAAAAATCATTAACTTGGAATGAAAGTTTACAAATCATAATAGTATTATATATTGTGTATGTTCACACAATATTGTACAAAAGGAAGACCTTAACAGTGTTTTTAAAAGTACCAAAGGGGAGATTCGGGATTTCTCGGACATGTTGGTAATCTAGGACAGCCAGATGTTTCTCTTTAAAATTAAAGAGTCTTTATTAAATATTTCCCAAAATCAGCTGTATTTATAGGTATAACGCGTCATCAATCGAATGCGCCTGAGTAGATGATACCACATGACATGTATCGTGACGTGTGGGGAAGTTTATTCATTTCTGTGACGTAGTGTCCGACTTAATCCGACGTAAAATCGTATTAGCTATTTTAAACTCGGACACTAAGGTTTTCTCCATGTTTATCCGATTTTCATGCACGAATTAGCAACATAAATGATGTCGACTGCAAGAGCTTTCAAATTGGAGCAGTGTGCAAAACTTTACTGTTTTGGAATGCATTAAAACAAGTTGCGTCCGAGATTCCCTGTTCAATGTCCGAGTTTACCTTACTCTGGTAGTATACTTTATTTCGTAAAATTATCTGCCTTGGCTTTATTTTAACTGTTTTAGCCTATGAAATTAGTTTAGAATTGGAATACTTTATTGTTTTCGTTGTTAATTCAGAATCTTGTCTGTCCGAGAGAGTGAGATATCCATCGTGTCCTGTCAGAGACTAAGTTTTGTGTCCGAGTTATACCGAATCTCCCCTAGTCCATCCCATAATGAAATTCATGCGCTGTCGCAGTCATTTGGGTGATGTCCGTCGACAGTCGTAAATATTCAGCATTGGAACATTCAAACATCGAATTTTAGATGTCTCCAAAACATGTCGGATATGAAGCAATGTTAACAATGTCCAACATATTCTGACTTCTTGTGAATCTCATTACCAGTGGAGGCGTACTACCTTAAATAGCAACCACCACTCTTTTTCAAAACAAGAGGCCCAGAGGGCCTTATCGGTCACCTGAATCAAATGAGCAGAAACAGTTAAGGAAAATGTTAAAAGTTAACTAATAGCGCAACCCCCCAGCACCACCATTTCTTGACAGTCTTTTTTCTCTCGTACAAACTTATTTAAAGACTCAAATACCAAATGTGAATTCAATCCACCAATAGAACATTTCTTAATATGTACCCTATTTACCCCCTTTTGGCCCCTTTTGGGGCCCGAAAGGGAGATAACTCCATGATTTGTAAAAATCTGAAGCGGCTTCCCATTGGGATGCTTCCTGGCAAGTTTGGTAGAAATCTGTCCAAAGGTTCTCAAGAAGAAGTAGAAAATGTTCAAAGTTAAGTAATAACGCCAAAACCTACCATCCCCCCTCCCCAGCAGGGCCATTTATTGACGGATTTTTTTCTCTTGTACAAACTTTGAAGTCCTTGCCCTAAATACTTTAACTCCCAAATGTGTATCCAAGGCAACAGCCGGTTTTTCCTACAACATTTAATTCTATGATACACAAAAACCAGGATATGTTTGGGAAAGGGTTGAAGGCTATTAGAACAAAGTTACCAGCTCAGTTTTAGTTTATGTGACAACATTTGCACTCTAGTATTAACTAGTTCATGAGTAGAAGATTTGTTAAGATGTACCCTATTTAACCCCTTTTTGGCCCTTTATGGCATCCCAAAGGGAGATAACTGCATGATTTGTACAAATCTGAAGCGGCTTCCTATTAGGATGCTTCCTGCCAAGTTTGGTTGAAATCCGTCAAATGGTTCTTAATAAGAAGTCGAAAATGTTAAGTTAACTGATAACGCGACCC
The DNA here is from genome assembly GCA_963680895.1 of Fragum sueziense. Classification (NCBI taxonomy): domain Eukaryota; kingdom Metazoa; phylum Mollusca; class Bivalvia; order Cardiida; family Cardiidae; genus Fragum; species Fragum sueziense. Next base: position 67,775,667 of record OY804594.1, on the reverse strand, counting down.
CCCCTCCCATCCCAAGCACGGCCATTTCTGGACAGATTTTTTTCTCTTGTACAAACTTTGTTGTCCTTGCCCTAAAGACTCTAAATACCAAATGTGAATCCAATCCAACAGCCGGTTCATGAGAAGAAGATTTTTTAAGATGTACCCTATTTAACCCCTTTTAGGCCCCTTATGGGGCCCCAAAGGGAGATAACTCCATGATTCGTACAAATCTGAAGCGGCTTCCCATGGGGATGCTCCCTGCCAAGTTTGGTTGTAATCCGTCCAGTGGTTCTCAAGAAGAAGTTGAAAATGTTAAGTTATATAATAACGCGACCCCCCCCCTCCCATCCCCCCTCCCCAGCACGGCCATTTCTGGACAGATTTTTTTCTCTTGTACAAACTTTGTTGTCCTTGCCCTAAAGACTCTAAATACCAAATGTGAATCCAATCCAAGAGCCGGTTCATGAGGAGAAGATTTTTTAAGATGTACCCTATTTACCCCTTTTAGGCCCCTTATGGGCCCCAAAGGGAGATAACTCCATGATTCGTACAAATCTGAAGCGGCTTCCCATGGGGATGCTCCCTGCCAAGTTTGGTTGTAATCCGTCCAATGGTTCTCAAGAAGAAGTTGAAAATGTTAAGTTATATAATAACGCGACCCCCCCCCCTCCCATCCCCCCCTCCCCAGCACGGCCATTTCTGGACGGATTTTTTTCTCTTGTACAAACTTTGTTGTCCTTGCCCTAAAGACTCTAAATACCAAATGTGAATCCAATCCAAGAGCCGGTTCATGAGAAGAAGATTTTTTAAGATGTACCCAATTTAACCCCTTTTAGGCCCCTTATGGGGCCCCAAAGGGAGATAACTCCATGATTTGTACAAATCTGAAGCGGCTTCCCATGGGGATGCTCCCTGCCAAGTTTGGTTGTAATCCGTCCAATGGTTCTCAAGAAGAAGTCGAAAATGTTAAAAGTTAACGCACGACGGACGACGCACGACGCACGACGCACGACGACAGACAAAACACGGTCGCAATAGGTCACCATGACCTTCGGTCAGGTGACCTAAAAAAGTTTAATCTGTAAAAACTATACATTTTCTGGAAGATCTCATCAATACAAATAAGAAAATATATAGTTTAATTAGGTTTAAAATGTTCTTTAAGTCAAAAAAACTATGACAAAATGACCAAAATCGTGTTTCTGAAAACACAAATTTCATTTTTTCAGGAAAACTTGACCTCACCCTGTAATTAGAAGATGCTGCATAATATGCAGTTAATTTAGTGTTCATTTGGTGGTCATATCATCAAAGATGAATAATGATAGTCAAATTCATCTGTTTGCTGACTTGATTGTGACTTTTTCTTAAGATTAATGAGTCCGGTTGACCATAAATTTTGGGCTAAATTTGAAATATAAAAGAGAAAGTCAATATAAAAAAGTTTTTGAACTTGAGTTTCATTTAGATGACTTCCAATACATTGTGCATGATGAGAATGTCATTGTCTCCAATATCTAAAGGTTTGAGAGTCCAAAAGAGGATGTATATATGTTCAATCAACAAAATATAATTACCCCACCCACCCATTTTACTATGTGTAAAATGAAGGTTAATGCTAGTGCAAATAGGGACTCTTTTGAAAATGTATGAACTGTGTAGATATGAAAATCACCTTTTATTTATCTCCTAAAGTTCTCCCTCCTATTTCTTTCTATTTCAGGAAAGCAGTACCAGTCTTCAGAAGACGGAACTTAAAGGAGCGTGCCTGGGGGATTCTGTTGATTTGGGAGGAAACAAGCACCCTCAAATTTGAAAGAATGGAAAGTTAGAGAGAGAAAATATGTTGTTTTAATCATAAAGATGGAAACAAGTGTGAATGATCAATCTAGATATCATATTTTGGCAATTTGCAAATGCTTTCTGCTTTCTTGATCTGAGTATTAAAGATATCAAAAGAGTGTCTGCAGTTGGTCAAGCTTTCAACAAAAGGAATAGATCTAATTATGTAATATTCTAAATTCTGATGCTGTGTCTGGAAGAAAACACTTTCAATTACTGTTTCTGTCAAGTGTTAAATATTCCAAGCTAAGTTAACTGTTTTTAGCTTGAAATATGTATGCATATTTGTATGACATTATTGTCTTTACTATAATTTTAATATACGTTTGTTTCGTACATTGTAAATGGTCAAAGGCATCTTAACTACTAATTTCAAGTGGTATAAGCTTTTTATAAACCTTGTCAGACAATTAAGATTTTCACTGAAAATATTAAGACAGTACAATTTGGAGAGAACTTGTAGGTCTACATCATTTCATTACAGAGTGTTAATAAGTAAATGTTTGCATAGTTTTGTCGATGACGCGACGCATCGATAAAACTGGGTAATTTGCGATGACAAGCAGGCCTCTGGTTGGTTGGCTTAGTTGGTAGGTATATAAAAGCTCCAGTTTGCCGCGCTTCGTGCACAGTTTGTCTTTATGCAGTCGACGAGTTTGTACTTGCTTTGAAATTTTTAAAAATTTTAAATTTTTTTAGGAGGATGAGAAGGGAGAACGTTGGATAGGTGATTTTCATTCTATTGAACGTTTTGCTATTTCTCTTCTTCATTAGTTTTAGGAGCTTTGCTAGAAATGTTTGAAGTCCTTTTTGATTTGGCAGTTGGACAATTAACCATCATCGCATTGGGTTTCATTTGTATATATAGATAATTCATGGCATTTTGGTACTAATTTATGTTGTAACAATGCGTTGATGGCTCATTGTCCTTATGCAGCAGATCATTTGTGAATTTACTTGAAAGCTACAGTTTCATTTATATATTAATGTAGCTTACATAGATCCGATATTTAATCTTTACGTTAGATCTGATATTTAATGACATTTTAGTCGACTGAGGAATACCTAATTAGATTCATTCAAGTTATGTTGTCTTATTGCTAATTTTGTAATAAATCTTGAACAAAATATTGAGGCAAAAGGGAAAATGCTTGTGATCAACATTTTTTGTGTAAATTTCAGATTAAATTTAAGCACTCATAAGTGAATGGAGAATAGAGTAGACTAGTCTACACATGCAACTGATATATAAAGTATTGTGGTAGAAAACACTGGGAGAAAATGATAATATTTTTGATTTTGATTGAAACATTCTAATTCTCCCTTTCTGTCAATGTTTTCATTGCTAAGTTGAAGGTTTGCAAAATTGGCGTTTTAAAATCAACATATTGTTGCATCACACAAAGCACAGGTAAATTAATCTATGTGCTTTCATATAATTTGCGACAGTTGCTGATTGTTTTTACGTTTTGAATATACAAAAATTGTGACGAGTACGAAAACTCCTGGGTACGAAACAATTTCTTCAAACTTTTCCTCTTTTTGAAGAGTTTAAATTAAATTGCATGAATGCAATCAGTTATTTATGCATTACTTACGGATATGATAACCATAAAATCTGCAGATCGTCTACAGTTTTTGCATTTTTAACTTACAAACTTTGTTGACATGAAGAAAAAGTAGACTTCCGGTTCATGACAGGGGCCGTCCAAACATAATTACCTCCCTTTAAAGTCGTCTGGTAGGCCAAAACAAGCCCCAAATTAAGGTATTTTACGTGCAAGGACAAAGGCAAATTTGAACTTTATTTGCTGGTAAATGATTAAACTTTCATACTAAAACTCAATCAAGGGCGTATTTGATCGTTCTCCGCAAAATTGTTGATTTCGAAATTTTCGTCGGCTGTTATTTTATGCAAACCAGCTTGATACCAAAGCCAAACGGCCCTACACGCTAGGTTCAGAACAAGTCCCGCCCAATTATGCAAATTTCTCACTTGATTTTACCCTGATATCTTCGTACGAAAGCGTATGAAGTTGGCTAATTTCCCGGGTCGGATTTTTCGCGCGACACCGATTGCGCAATAATTACATCCGGGCATGCGTGGTGGTTGCTACCTTAAACTTAAGTTAAGAATCCTACTAGATAGTATGGCATCAATGCATGAATGCCTCTTACTTTGATATCATCCCATATCTTTACACTTGAAGAAGTATTCAAATGCCTGCACATAAGCATTATAGGAATGCTAGTCTGAAACCCTTTCCCAAACGTCAAACACGAAAACCAATTACTTATTGTCCACAATGCATTCCTGACTACGAGAACCACAAATATCCTGACATGTAATTCGAATGTCTTATAGAGGAGAGAGTTCTGCCTTAAAACAGCAATACTTACCCCGTTTTTGGCATAATATTTGATGTTAAATTTGCATGACATCGTTGAGTTGTTGTTGTGGCGGCAGGCATGTTAGTCTGGAAAATTCGGGCCGAATAGACTTGAGACCAATTTGGATCAAAATGCAATTTTCGTAAAAACCTTTCCTAAACGGCAAAAATTTGACCGGATTTATTCCAATTTACAAGCTGCAGCAGCAGTGGCGGATACAGAGGTGGTGTTCGTTTGAACCCACTCTGTTGCCTGATACTTTTTTCATTTTCATACGGAAATTCAATCAAAATTGTGTAATCAGATCTAGATCTAGTAGGAAAACTACACCCCCTAATTATTCGTATGTTCGAACCCCTAAAAGAAATCCTGGTGCGCCGCATAGCAATGAACGAGTCATGTGGAATTTGTTTACATTGTAACGCAGAATATATACTGAAGAATTAAGAGAAAATATGCTGATTTCAGCTGATTCAGAGCCCCGCCCCTTCCCCCATTTGAAAACACGTGTCCCATCTTGGGATATGTCTGGATTCACGCATAGATTTATTATGAAAAAGGTAGGTAAATCTGTCGGGGTGCATAGCCTACTCAAAAAATGTATAGATCTAGGTCTATCAGATTTTGTTTAACTTGGCAACATGTTACTACGGAAATGGTAGTCCCGCATCGAATATGACAAATAGGGTAAATGGAAACGGTTCTTACGGCTCCGTTTATTGGTCCGCCTCGTTTTGACATAAATAAACAGGTGCACCTGTATATTCTGAGGTGAACTTATAAAATATAAGTGCACCTCTAAAAAATGGAGGTGCACTTATAAAATTTATAAGTTCACCTCAAAATATACAGGTGCACCTGTATTTTTTAGAGGTGCACCTGGTATCTAGACTTTTGACCCATTCGGTACGGCATACATATCAGTACGTAAGGCCCTAGCCTGGCAGGCACTAAATGGAATGTCCAAAGTTTGGAAGTCAGACATGAATATAGTTCTGAAGAGGAAACTCTTTGTAGCCACCATTGAGTCCATCCTTCTGTATGGCTGTAAGGCTTGGTCATTAACAACAGCCCTGGAGAGAGCCCTAGATGGTACCTACACTAGAATGTTACGTAAGGCACTCAATGTTCATTGGTCTGCCCATACCACCAACGAAGTGCTCTACGGCAAGCTCCCAAGAATAAGCGATAAAATAGCCTCAAGGAGATTGCAGCTTGCAGGTCACTGTTACCGCCATCCAGAGCTCAGTGCGAACCCATTAGTGCTATGGGAACCAAGTCAGGGACATAAAGGACGTGGACGACTAAGGGCAACATTCTTAGATGCTCTGAAGAGGGACACCGGAGCTACAGACTCGACAGAACTGGCCTCACTTATGAATGACAGATCAGTATGGCATGGACGTGTGGTTGGTCGCCTTCGGGCGACTAAGTAAGTAAGTAAGTAACTTCAAAGGGTATCACTGATGAGAATTATGGGTGTTTCATACCACAACTATTTCGTACCAGTCATTTCGTACCATACTAATTGGTCATTTCGTACCATAATTTTGGTCATTTCGTACCATAATTTTACCATTTCGTACAATACATTTTTAACTTTGTACCATTGATTTCTTCTTTTGAATAATATAGATTGTGAATACTTCAATAGATCTAATACAAATTTATATAAATTTTATGTGTTTTTTTACGGATACCATCATTTAGCCAATTACACAGAATGACAAAAAGAAAAGTTATATGCATTTAACACTCATTCTACAAAAAAGTGCACAATTACTGAAATTCTATGTCCCTCACTAGTAATAAATTCATTGGAAGGTTTTTGTTTTCGTTTCTTTGCTTAAGATTATACAAAAGACACCTTGTACGTATTTCAAGCATGATATAAGACCAGGAACTATTTTTTCTCCTTAAATTTTACATTTCTTTAGCTTATTTTCCATGAATTTTGGTTGTCCCTGCACTGGTGCAATTCAAAATCAGCTTGATTTTAACGCAGTTTAATCTACATTTGCCTCGATTATCTTTCTATTCTGTCCCAAATATATTTTCCTGTGGTCTGATTACTGTTTCGTGGGAATGCAGGACTAAACTTTTTTGAGATAAAGGTTTTTCTGATGTCCCGATTTCCAGCGTAAGATACATAACGCTACTTTAACTGATAGTAAAACACAAAATGATGTGTTCCTAAGGTCAAAACGGTTTTTAGTGGTAGGTTAGATATCAACGTAAACAGAAACACACACAAAAAGATCAAGCTTAATAACATTTTCGAATAAAACAACATCAAAGTTCAAAAACAAGAATCCCCCCATTTTTTTTTCATAAGATACGTTACGGCTTAAACTTAATTTTATTTCGAATCTTTCACCATTTTTCATACATGTGATATACTAAATGATTCCAAACCTTCTTTAGAAAAAAATAATTTGCAGCGTAATTAACCATGGAACTTTATTCCTGATGAATTTCTTTAAAAACTAATTTATGAATAAGATACGTTATGATAAGATACGTGACGCTCGACTAAGTCATGGCAATAAAAAACTTGTGTGATCAAATTAGACTATCCACTTGGACTTCTTTTCGAACATAGTATACTTTGGACAAAGAATAGACATCCATCTTAATGAAATCACCATTTTTATACAATAAATGAAAGAAACCAATACAAAACAACCATATGTATTCCAATGGCCTCCAAAGGAAGACATGTTATGGAAAACTTCTGATAACATTCTTTGTAGAATCGTTGATCCAGTTGGCACACAAAAACACATGTGTCATTTAGTAATAATTCATGAAGTCCTTGAATTTTTTGAAACAATAAAACAAATGAAATCATAAGATATGTTACAAACCATTTTGATTGCACTGTTTTCAAAATAAGTGCTGCATTGGCTAGTTTTACTATAGTATTTTATCATGTTCTGTATATGTTTAAATGGCGAATTGGCGATTGTTACAAAGAGATTAGAAAGGGCATTTGATGCAATTATCCTTTACCATTGACACAATTAAGCATTTCGAATATATTGGTATCTTGTTTAATCCTTATTTCTCGGACTGTCTTCTATAATTCAAGCTTGAAACCAGTGCATTTCTAACCAACGCCTAAGCATACAGATATTCATTTCACTTTTCACCAAAAATATATAAAATGCAATAATGTATGCATGTTCAAAAGATAGATATTTTGTGTTGAAATAAGATACGTTACAGCATGGTTCCTTATCTTGTGACAATGACTAGGGCTAAATAAATTAGAATAAGATATTTTTTGTGTTATAATTCAATTAAGTGGTATCTTATCTTTATATTTTCAGCAGGAGTTCATTGTATTTCATACAAGGTCTATTCAATTCATTCAAAACAAACAAAAAAATAATAAGAGAAACGGTATTTCCTTTAAATACAAACTTTAAGGCCTTAATATTTTTATAACAAGTCAATAAATCATCATTTTCTCGCAATACAATAAATTCTTGAACTGGCGGAAACCTAATATGAATCGTCACCCAACACCAATAGACAAAACTAATGTGTAAACAGGAAAACCAAACACCATAACGTATCTTATTATGCATAGACGTCACTGTGTTTGGATCCAAAAAAATGAAAAAATCCTGCTTTGTTTGGGTACACTAGAATTGAATTCTCTAATTTCAACATATATTTTGCAAGAATAAGTCAAAAACTAAGTCTTTCAGAATGGTCGGTTTTTCAGATTTTTATATTTCTAATTGTGCACTTTTTTGTAGAATGAGTGCCAAACAGGATTTGGGCTTTTCTACAAGTATTTAACTTGTAACCATCGATCTCTTCTCTTGCTTCAAAGTTTTCCAAAGTCTTTTCTAGTAAATATGTCGAAATCTGTCAAAAGGCGTTGGGTTTTTTTAACCTTCAAAAAACAAAACTTAACAAGAGGGCCATGATGGCCCTAGATCGCTCACCTGAAATTTCTTGCCTTGTTGAAATAAACATTTTGACCTGTATAGCAGCAAATTAAGAATTTTGCAGTAAAGCCCCTTTTCCTTAGTTTTTCGAAAGAATGAAACAAAATTCAGCCTTTTCAAAAGTGTTTACTCTTTTACCCTTTTTCTGATGCCACTGCACTAAGAGCTTTGATATTAATCAAATTCTTATAACAACTTTGAAAGCCCTTCACCCAAAGATCATTCATGTGAAGTTTTAAGAATATTGGCCCACTACATGTAGTAAGCCAGAAAATTTTTAAAAACTATTGGCTATTTTCCCCTTTTCTCATGCCGTGGAAGTCAAAGGCTTTAATGGAATCAAAGTCTCTCAAAAACTTTGAAAGCCCTTCACCAAAGGATCATTCATGGGAAGTTTCAAGAATATTGGCCAACTAGTTGAAGGCAGAAGATTTTTACAAGATTTGGCTATTTTCCCCTTTTCTCATGCCGCGGCAGCCAGAGTCTTTGATGGAATCAAATTCTTTTAACAACTTTGAAAGCTCTTCACCCAAGGATCATTCATGTGAAGTTTCCAGAATATTGGCTTGCTAATAAGGCAGAAGAAGATTTTTAAAATATTTGGCTATTTTCCCCTTTTCTCATGCCGCGGCAGCCAGAGTCTTTGATGGAATGAAATTCTTTTAACAACTTTGAAAGACCTTCACTCAAGGATCATTCATGTGAAATTTCAAGAATATTGGCTGACTGGTTAGGCAGAAGAAGATTTTTAAAAGAGTTGGCTATTTTCCCCTTTTCTCATGCCGCGGCAGCCAGAGTCTTTGATGGAATCAAATTCTTTTAAGAACTTTGAAAGCCCTTCACCCAAGAATCATTCCTGCCAAGTTTCAAGAAAATTGGTCCACTGGTTTGGGAGGAGAAGATCCTTAAAGAAATTGTGGACGGATGGACGACGGACAACGACCGATCACAATACCTCACCTTGAGCACTTTGTGCTCAGGTGAGCTAAAAAATGGATTAAATGTCTCTGATAGTAGGTATTTGAAAACATCGAGGCAAAAGAAAAAGGAAATGCTAATATCCAGCATTTTGTCGATGTTTTTGAAAAACCTTGTAACTACAGCTTTATCAATTTGCTATAACACCAGCAATTTTCTCCTTTTGTCTCAACGTTTTATTGGCTTAATTGTATATAACTTTCAAATTATAAAAGTCAACTTTGTTGTCTGAATCAGCTTTCAAATGTGACCACCCTAAATTTTTTTCCATTTTGGATAGGGTTAAGAATGGTCAAACTTGTAAATGATAATTGCTTGTTTGCCGGTAGATTTTAAATGATAATAGTCCCCAGTAATTACCATATAAAAGGTGTGAACAATCAGCCACATACCCCAACGTCTAATGTTTTTTGGGTTTTTTTTAGATGTAGATCTAGTTCTATGCTATTTAAAGTTTTATGTTCATATTTTATACCTGCAATGCATACCTGTCAACTTTCACGAAAAAATCGTGACTAACACGCAGGAGTTCATCACACGCACCAATGGTTAAAATCGTTAAAAAAAAAGATTTTCCAGCAATCACATGCTTGCAATTTCCGTCTGCCATTATTGTTTATCATTGTGAAAATGCACCCTTACTTGCTCAATTAGCGATTATCTTGTACACATGTATATTGTCACTTTCCTTGATTGACAATCAAAATGCGCTGATGCGTTAACTCGACGATCTCGGGGATCGACTTATTACAAATGAGGTAAGTGTAAGGCGTGGCTTATATCGACAAGTCAACCAATCAGAATGCGCGATATGTTATTGAGGGGGCAGTTTTCCAATAATCAGTCGATGACAATTAGTGCTTTCCCATTCAGTTGTGAACAAACTTTGATTATCGAGTTTATCTTCGCAATTCTACCATTTAACAAGATTTAATGATGATCAACTAGTTTAGCAGCCTTCACTGAGAATATCAGATCGATTGTGGGCCACCGCTTCGATAAGATTCTTTACATTCAAGAAAATCGGTATTTCACACTCTAGGTTGTTACGTCCCATTATGTTTTTGCATGAAAGGGTACTGTTCTGCAAAGTAATTTTATATAAAAAGGACTTATTTCATCTGCTCCAAAGTTATATCATTGAAAGGATATTTAAATTCTCTAAAAACTTTACATATATCAAAAATGTGTAACATAATCAATTATGCATCTTTTTAACGGTTGTTTTAATATCAGGTGCAAAAAGGGTAAAAAACCAATAATTCTTATCAGCATCTGTTTGTTCAAAACCATTCACCCTTGATGCTGGCTGAGTTGTAATGGGTTAAGTGCAGCCTAGGGGTTAAGCGACCGAGTCATTAAAACCCCATGTATTTCCTTGAACAGTGTGTCCACTGAAAATTTTGACAGGGGGTTTTTGTACCTCTTGGTGGTTACGAGGGGCGTTCAATTAAAAGTGGTACTAATGGTCCACCATACCTCACGGTTCTATAGAACTAGTGGTGCTTGCGGCTATTTGACGGGAAAATTACTGTCTATACTTGGTCAAAATTTGAGACAAATTTGTTGACTCTTTAACCCTTTCCCAAACAAGACCTGGTTTTGACGTCCTTAATAGAGAAAGCTTGGGAAAACATTGAGACAAAAGAAGAAACTGCTGATAACCAGCAGTTTCTCCTTTTGCCTCAATATTTTCTGTGCAATATAGTACACAAATCCTTTCCTTTTTGACATGAAATTTGTCGTCTGGAGCAGCTTTCAAATTGGATCAACCTAAAAATTTGTCGTTTGGGAAAGGGTTAAAAAGTTATTGAACTTTTAAGTTAGTTCAGTCATATACACTGGCTATTTCGCTGTGCGCAAAATATAAAACGAACTGCAGTAGGATGTACGGGTCTACATTAAAGGTCGCATAAGCTTTGAAATATCTGCATCACATGTATATAATGAACTATATCAGAATCGTGGACATCCGAACGTTGAATATACGTCGCTTTTTAGGATGATAATAAAAATTGGAATTGGTAAAACTGGCTTGGATGATGCCTCCCTCTCGGGCAATCCGGGTAGAGCTAGTACCAAAGCAAATTTTGCTGTAGATTCCGACATGACCGAACAAAATGCATGGTTAATTGTGCAAGAAATAGCAGATACAATTGGTTTTTCATCGGGGACATGTTATACGATTTTGACGAAATGGTTGAAACACAGAAAGGTTTATGCCCATTGGGTCCCCCACCTGCTGTCTAAAGGACAGAGAGCACCCCGTGCAAAATATATTTTGAAATAATGCAATAAATGCAACAAATGTGGGCTTTCTGAGCTTTATTCATATGATTGAACAATAATTTACTATTATGAGCACCAATTGCGTGTAATTAGCAAACAATGGTTGCGAAAAGATCAGACAAGGTCCGTAATAGCCAAAAAATTAAAAGCGCGGGAACAGTTTTGCACGCGGTAATTTTCAAATGTAACGGGTGTATTGTTCAAAATTACTGTTTCAAATAGTACCACTATCGCCGGTCATTCATACAAGAATTGTATGTCGGGGAAAGTAAAGAAATATAACGAAAAGAGCAGGTCTAGGGCCGGCTAAAGAGGCATGTACCAAATCCAAGACAGCGGAGCTGTCCACAGGTGTTATCTTGTCTAAGACTTCCTGAAAGAGAAACATGCTGCACAGCATATTCATCCACCCTTATAGCCAGGCTTAAGCCCATGTGGCTTTTTTGTGTTCCCCATGATGACGAAAAAAGCCTCTGGTCGTCGGTATAGGCCTTCATGTTCCATATGCAGTGCAATTAACCAGTGTCTGCGGGGTGTTCCAAAATAGGCCCATTTATTGGCATATAAGTAATGGATCTCAAAACTTCAGAAGTGTGTGGGTGTCAAAGAGGATTATTTCGAAGGATTGAAGAAACTTCAAATTGAATTGTGACATAACAATGGTTTATAGAACCCCAGTTCCATAATTAATTGAACGTCCCTCGTAAAGTTGGGGGTACAAAAAATAATTTGGGGGAACAAGAAAATTAACACTAGTCTAAATCTAAAGAGTTCTTCCATTTCAATCAAGGTCTTGTTTGGGAAAGGGTTGAGGCATTTTGTTCAGCATCTTTTCTTTTAATTACAAATCAATCAAATTTGAAAACTTGAGGATTGGAAGGTTTTCAGACGCCAACCAAGAAGCAGTTTCCGTTTTCAGCGTAGCCTCTAATAAATATCTGCATTGTTCCCTTTTCTCTATCCGAACGAAGCCAGTCAAACTGGCCGAGCCCTGAATTTGAATTTGAAATTCAACAGTGGGTGTTTTCTTCATCGTTTCCCCCTAATGTTGACTTTCTGATTATGTGCATTTGAAATTAAAGACCGATCAAATTAAAAAAAAAATCCAGTCTTTTTAGTAGATGCCATGATCATTCAGACGCTCGCAATGATACAGCGTTTTGGTTGAGTAAATCCCAACAAGAGGGCCAAGATGGCCCTATATCGCTCACCTTAGAGATCATCAAGATGATAATTTTCGTCTCATCTCACATACACAACTTTTGGACAACGTTCATTAAAAGAAACAATTTAAACAATGCTGGTATTAGAGAGTTATACTACAATGCATGATGGGAAGTGCAAAATTTACCTTAAGAATCTCTGATAAACAGAATTGGAGAAGATTGTATCATAATGAGACAATTCCACATACAAAATTTCAAAAGCCTTACGCCAAACAGTCTAGGAGAAAAAGATTGTACAAGATTTCCTTCTTTGTCTCTATATGAAATTCTATACCCACAACATATGGTCAATTTTCCTTGTATCACAATAATTTGAAGTATTTTTGGTAGAGGGCCTTGAGATAATTCTACACACAAAATTTCAAAGCTCTAGGCCAAACAGTTCAGGAGGAGAAGATTGTACAAGATTTCCTTCTTTGTTTCTATATGAAATTCGATACCCACAACATAGGGCCAGTTTTCCTTATGAAATTCGATACCCACAACTTAGGGCCAATTTTCCTTGTATCACAATAATTTATAGTATTTTGGTAGAGGACCTTGAGGTGATTCTATACACAAAATTTCAAAGCTCTATGCCAAACGGTTCAGGAGAAGAAGATTGTACAAGATTTCCTTCTTTGTTTCTATACGAAATTCGATACCCACAACATGGGGCCAATTTTCCTTGTATCACAATAATTTGAAGTATTTTGGTAGAGGGCCTTGAGATGATTCTATATACAAAATTTCAAAGCTCTAGGCCAAACAGTTCAGGAGAAGAAGATTACAAGATTTCCTTCTTTGTTTCTATATGAAATTCGATACCCACAACATAGGGCCAATTTTCCTTGTATCACAATAGTTTGAAGTATTTTGGGAGAGGGCCTTGAGATGATTCTACACACAAAATTTCAAAGCTCTAGGCCAAACAGTTCAGGAGAAGAAGATTGTACAAGATTTCCTTCTTTGTTTCTATAAGAAATTTGATACCCACAACATAGGACCAATTTTCCTTGTATCACAATAGTTTGAAGTATTTTGGTAGAGGGCATTGAGATGATTCTTCACACAAAATTTCAAAGCTCTATGCCAAATGGTTCAGGAGAAGAAGATTGTACAAGATTTCCTTATTTGTTTCTATATGAAATTCGATACCCACAACATAGGACCAATTTTCCTTGTATCACAATAGTTTGAAGTATTTTGGGAGAGGGCCTTGAGATGATTCTACACACAAAATTTCAAAGCTCTAGGCCAAACAGTTCAGGAGAAGAAGATTGTACAAGATTTCCTTTTTTGTTTCTATATGAAATTCGATACCCACAACATAGGGCCAGTTTTCCTTGTATCACAATAGTTTGAAGTATTTTGGTAGAGGGCCTTGATATGATTCTACACACAAAATTTCAAAGCTCAAGGCCAAACAGTTCAGGAGAAGAGGATTGTACAAGATTTCCTTCTTTGTTTCTATATGAAATTCGATACCCACAATACAGGGCCAATTTTCCTTGTATCACAATAATTTGAAGTTTTTTGGTAAAGGGTATTGAGACGATGCTACATACAAAATTTCAAGACTCTAGGCCTTATAGTTTGGGAGGAGAAGACTTTTTAGTAATTGTGGACAGACAGACGGATGACAGACGGTGAGCAATCACAATAGCTCACCCTCAGCACTTCGTGCTAAGGTGAGCTAAAAACGCAGCGTCTTGGCCAACTACAAATAGCGGACAAATTAGAGGGATCAGAATGACTGAACTTGGCAATTTCGGTTTTATTACTCGGCTATCAAACTTGTTTTTTCTTTCGTAAACAACGGGGATAATTGTCATCTTATTTTTATACATGATGGGGGTTCATTTTGTGTACGTTCTTAGACGTTTTGGGTGAGAAATTAGTACGTGATTTTTGTTTCTACGTGATCGGACACCCTGCTTGAAGTGTCTGTCAATGGCGTTTTTGAATCCGTTGATAGTTGTCGCTGTTATCACTTCCTCAGGGAGACGATTCCATGCGGCGTTAATCACACGTTGATTGAAATTGTTGTATCGAACATTTAATCTTGAGCAAGGCTTCACACTAACTTGAGAGAGTTACCCCTAGTAGTAGAAAAATTCAGCTCAAAAAGACAATTCACAGGGATGCCTTCAACCCTTTCCCAAACAACCTGGTTTTGACGTCCCTGGTGATATGGGCTTGGGAAAACATTGAAACAAAAGAAGAAACTGTTGATAACCAGCAGTTCCTCCTTTTGTCTCAGTATTTTCTGTGCCATATTTTACACAAATCTTATCTTTAATAACATCCGTTTTGTCACCTGTAGCAGTTTTTGAAGTGGATCACCCTAAAACTTTGCCATTTGGGAAAGGGTTAAGTATTTTAAATGTTTCAATTAGGTCTCCTCTGTGTCTTCGAAGCTCAAGTGTTGTAAGGTTCAAATGCTTAAGTCTTTCATGGTATGATAGATGAGCTATCTCGGGAATCAATTTAGTTGCTCGATGTTGAACTTGTTCTAAGAGTTCTATATCCTTGATTAATGACGGATTCCATGATTTTGGTTTTTAATCGATTTTTCCTCTTTGAGAGTAGATTTTACATTAAAGTGTGGTACCAAATGATAAAAAATATGGTACGAAATGACCAAAAATATGGTACGAAATGACCAAACTATGGTACGAAATGACCAACTTTATCATGGTACGAAATGGTTATGGTACGAAATGACTGCATACCACTGGCACTGATGATCTGCCAAAGTTCAACCAAGAGTAAGTCATAGGAAAAATACCAGAACATAAATATATATGTACAGACATATTTTTTCGTTCAATTTTAAAGGTAAACCCTTTATCTTAAAAAATATGGTACGAAATGACCAAAAATATGGTACGAAATGACCAAACTATGGTACGAAATGACCAACTTTATCATGGTACGAAATGGTTATGGTATCCCCATGTGCCCTAAATTCGGTCAATACGTATATTCGGTCAGCCCCGTAAAAGGCATATTTAAGTTTGTTTTACCCTGCACGGGCCGCAATGCACACGCAGATTTGTTTGTTTTGGTAACATTCGAGTGATCCGCGACAAATTTTCCGAGAAAATGGATATAAGACAGGCAACATACACTTATTTTTATTTTCATCTATAAAATGGCACACTTTTACTATTCCCATTTTTCCAATGTGTTCAAAGTCACTTTTTACACTTAAAACTGAATTCCTGTCAAAAAATCTGTTTTCGTCTGCAATATTGATTTTTCAAGGGCCCACTGCGCCAATGTTATTCTGTAGTATACTGTCCAACAAAAGTTAAGGCATGTAGAATGACACTGCAGTCCTTATGGGTTTCAGTTGTCTTTATTTCATTATATTGGGAAAAGGATGGTTTTATTTTGTCTTCACTACCCTGATGTACGTATGACTGTTGTTCTTTGTTTCAGCCTAAACCAGCCAAAAGAGGTTGCTATCATCCATATGACCCAGAACAAATCTCCAGGGCAGTGATTACAGTGAATGTAGTATGATAAGGGTTCTCAGAAGGGGTGACTCATTTCTCTGCCCAAGCTGTTCTCAATTTTAGTCAACATAAAACTTTCTTGCTCTCTTTTTCTACCAGTTAAGTTAGTTTGGTGCAAGTGCTAGAAGATTTTTAAAAGTTTTCCTTTAATTTTGACTGTTTTAAATGTTTTCCATATGGTAACAATATTGTGACACTTAAACTTTTTTGAATAGTATAGAAAACAGAGAGTGACCGAATTTAGGATCTAAAAATAGGAATGACGTATTTTGGCGGACATCTTTGATTTTGCAAAACTTTGACATTAAGAAAGTGCTTGATACTTCTGAAATGGATTATTGGAAGAAAATATGCTACAGAAACGGATATTAACGGTAAGATTTGCATCTATTAATCTCCTAGCAAGCCTTCGTGCGAAATGCGCTAAGTGACCGAAATTAGGGTACACCGGGATACGAAATGACTGCATACCACTGGCATAATCCGAGTCTTCTCTGATGTAAATACGCTCTTTGATATTTTGATTTTTCGCTATTTACATCAGAGAGCATTGCTCTTTGAAAACAGCGGAAAGTTCGGTAACGTTACAAGTAACTTGAAGCTTTGTTTTTGTGTATCATATCGAATCACTCTGTAAAACACTGTAGGGTATAGATCAATAAATCATTTTTTGTCATACCTGACCAAAAATTTCATTTCAAATCGGCCTGCTGGATGGGTATAACCTTTGGTTTTGAATGGAAGGTCAAGGTAAACAAAGGCTGCTCAGGTGAGGGTTGTTGCAAAACATTGCCTATTATAGTCGTTTGTGCAAACCTCGCGGTACTTTAAACCTCGCGGTAATCAAAAGATTTACCATGGGGCAAAATTGTGTTATCGACGAGAATTATCCTCATGAGCGTTGATTAGCCTGATCTAAATCTTGACAGCTGACAGCAACTAGATGAAACAAGAGGACCATGATGGTCCTAAATCGCTCACCTGAATCAATAAGACAAGAGTGATAATGGCAATTTTGTAAAATTCAAAGACATGAAACTTCTAAGGACTTTCTGTTTGGAAACAATAAAGTAATAATTTTGTTCCAATGGATCCTGTAAAGTTTGTTATGAAGAAAGATCTCCATCTGATAAGCTAGGTTAATCCCTTCTTATCTGTTTACATAAGATAAACATGGGGCCAGAGCAACAGATAAGAGAAATAGATAAGAGAAATAGGAAAGCCTTTCCTTTTTTAATTATTCATATCCAAACCTCATGTAGAATGTATTAATCTTTTCAAGCAGATGATTGAAATGATCACCAACAACATAGGGTTTGATGAATATTGATACAAAATGTTGCTTTTTAGAAAAACAATTATCTCTCAATCATCACTAAAAGAATTTTTCAGGCAGGTTCGGTTCAAATTAGCCCAATTGTTGGTTTTTAAAGAATATTCTTATGATTTTTCCAAGTCCAATAAGCCCTTTCCTCCCTGCCAAGGCCACAGTTTTTGACAAATATAAAAAATTGTGAACAAACTTTGAAAAGAGTGACTCAAGGAACATTCCTGTAAAGTCTGGTTCAAATGGGCCCAATTGTTGATTTTTAAAGAATTTTCTTATGATTTCTCAAAGTCTGATAAGCCCCTTCCTCCCTGCCGCAGCCACATTTTTTATCAATTGTAAAAATTTGGGAACAAATTTTGAAAAGAGTGACTCAAGGAACATTCCTGCAAAGTTTGGTTCATTTGGGCCCAATGGTTGATTTTTAAAGAATTTTCTTATGATTTTATTAAGAAAGATAAGCCCCTTCCTCCCTGCCACGGCCACATTTTTTGACAAATGTAAAAAATTGTGAATAAACTTGAAAAGAGTGACTCAAGGAACATTCCTGCAAAGTCTGCTTCAATTGGGCCCAATGGTTGATTTTTAAAGAATTTTCTTATGATTTCTCTAAGTGCGATAAGCCCATTCCTCCCTGCCACGGCCACATTTTTTGACAAATGTAAACATTCGTGGATAAATTTTGAAAAGGGTGACTAAAGGAACATTCCTGTAAAGTCTGCTTCAATTGGGCCCAATGGTTGATTTTTAAAGAATTTTCTTATGATTTCTTTAAGTCCGATAAGCCCCTTTCTCCCTGCCACGGCCACATTTTTTGACAAATGTAAACATTTGTGGATAAATTTTGAAAAGGATGACTAAAGGCACATTCCTGTAAAGTCTGGTTCAATTGGGCCCAATGGTTGATTTTTAAAGAATTTTCTTATGAGTTCTTTAAGTCCGATAAGCCCCTTTCTCCCTGCCACGGCCACACTTTTTGACAAATGTAAAAATTTGTGGATAAATTTTGAAACAGGTGACTCAAGGCACATTCCTGCCAAGTTTGATTCAAATTGGCCCAATGGTTGATTTTTAAAGAATTTTCTTAGGATTTCTCTAAAATCTGATAAGCCCCGCCCTGCCACGCCCACATTTTTTGACGAATCAAAAATTCACGAACAAGTTTTGAAAAGGGTCACATAAGGATAATTCCTGCCAAGTTTGATTAAAATTGGACCAATGGTTTAGGAGGAGAAGATGTTGGAAGAAATTGTGGACGGACAGACGGACGGACGGACGGACGACGGACAAAAAGCGACCACAATAGCTCACCTTGAGCACTTCGTGCTCAGGTGAGCTAACAAGAGCCGTCACAGACGGATTATGCTCCCCGAATAAGTGTTTGTCACAAAATAAAAACTATCATACATTAAGCCCCCTTTTCTCATGACGGATTTTTTGTATACACATTATTTATAGAATATGATCTAGAACATCTCACAAAATACAAAATTACAAAATTTCATTAAATTCTGCCCATTAGATGAAGAGAAATTAGAGAGAAACTAATTTTTACATTAAGGCCCCTTTTTCCATGACGCAGCCTTGAATTGAGAAACGGAGAAAAAGGTCCCTAGGGATTATCCCAGGGAGTCCACATGTGAAGTTTCATTGAATTTGGCTCAAGGGTTGCTGAGATCTGGCTGTGGACGGACGGACACACGGACGGACGGACGGACAGACGGACGGACGGACGGACGGACAGCGTGGCGACTATATGCTCCCCCGAAATTTTTTCGGGGAGCATAAAAAATAACTAAATTGGTTAGCAAAACACATTTTCAGCGACGATACAAAGAAACTGACCTTTTCCAAAATTTGCTAATCCCCTGATATGAAATGGCTGGTGCAATAAATGCGCACACTACTTTTATCCATTTTCTTCCTTATTACCAGCTTTAGATAATAAAAAGTGTCATCTTTTGTGTCCATCTGAAGCGGACTAGCTCATAAAAAACACCACTTTGCTTTTGTTGCTCCGTTTCATATCGCTAACGCCACATGTTGAACGCGTAACAGAAAGCGAAATGTACCATCCGAGTACTATTACACTTTAATTGATCAAACAGAGAAAATTGAAATAACCGAAAAGGGTCTTGTCATTTATCAACCAAACATTAACTAAATGTAAAAAAAATACATTTGCTGAAAAGGCCAATTATTGAAACAGCTTTATTTTCGTTAAGTTGCGCAGTAACAACTGGAGGATCTGTCTTTAAGATCGGACGGTGAACGATGCGCAACAATTTGTTGCGAACTTCTTGATTTTTTCAAAGAGCAACGCTCTCTGATGTAAATAGCGAAAAATCAAAATATCAAAGAGCGTATTTACATCAGAGAAGACTCGGATTAACCACTGGCACTGATGCTCTGCCAAAGTTCAACCAAGAGTAAGTCATAGGAAAAATACCAGAACATAAATATATATGTACAGACGTATTTTTTCGTTCAATTTTAAAGGTAAACCCTTTATCTTGTGTTTACCTTTCACTGATTCAGATGACTTTTGAGGTCAGCATGCAATGTCAACAGACGGGTTTGTTGTATAGCCGGTTGGTATCAAGAATAATATTCCATCGGTTGTGAAAAGTGGGCATTTGGGTGCATCTCCTTGTATTTTATTTTTTTGCCATTTTCTGAAATATATCGTGATATAGGATATATTCAGGATTTATATAAGTTTCTTTTTATCTAAGTTTTAAGTCTAAGTTTTAGTTTTTTTTGTTCGGTTAACTAAATATTATTATTTCAATCAAGCGTGTCCATGTCGGCGGACCCGCCACCTTTCAAACTGTAAAACGAAGTAGAACTTGTTTCTTTCCTATTTGATCAATTGATTCAGGTATTTTTATTTCTTGGCACAATCACTAGGTTGAAAATTATGAGATCCTTTTAGAGATTTTGTCACAATCTTAAAATGAACGTTGTTCGGATGGAACCAATACACGGATACGGGATAGGTTGGGGGGGGGGGGGTGTTATGCGGGTAGATTCCAGTTTAGCGGTCCCCAGACAAAATGGCCGCCATTCTGTTACCGCACATTAAGATGTAAAAGGATGAAATAGTGTAATTATTCATCAATAAAAATAATAGCAACCTCCATCGACGAGAAAATCAAGGGCGATAATTTAACAAATTTCCGGAAAAGTTGACCTCACTTAGGGTCATGTTGAATCGCGCGAATTATGCAAAAATAGGTGTTTTCCTGACGTCATATGTTATGGGAAACTAAAGTCTAAAGATAGAACTTGATGAACTCGGCTGCCTTTAGCGTGAACTGATTTTAGAACAATAAATGCAAACTGGAAGAAAAATTGATTGACAATATTTTTTCGGAAAAAATATGAGTTCACGATTCAGATGGCCATGATAGTGTAGTTTAATCATTTATTTAAGCGAAAAATGTTATTTGAAACAAAAAAAGTGCGCGGAACTAAAAGTTTTTTACTGTTTTTCTGAATTGGTATCGTCCGTAAAGCGAAACCGGAAGTGGCCCAAAATGACCTAGAAAACTTTTGACAGTTGGTTCTGAGGCTGAATTAAGCCGATAACCTCAGATGTGCCTATGAAAGGCCAATTTGATGAATTATAAGTTTTGGAATTTGTTTAGGATATCTTATTGCTAGATATAGCCTGTAGGCTCCCGTATTCGAGCGCCTTAAGCATTACTTTTGCGCATGCGCACTAAAGTAATCAACATCCGGTGTCACTAACCAAAGTGAAAGTAACACAAATTTAATTGTAAAATTCCAGTAGTGCAAAATAACTCATTTTCAACGTAATAAGAAAGAAATAAGTCACCTGCTCTTTGTACACGAGGTGATAAGTAATGGTGCGCGTAATGGCGAACGTGTTTTTTCCAAAGTGAAAATTTCGAAGAAGAAAACTATCAGAACGGCGTTAAAAACAGCAAAAACAAAATATTATCATCATCAATAGTGAAAGGAACATCCACGTAACAAGATGGCAGGCAAATTCCGGGTGAAAAAATCGAAATTCGAGTGAAACAACGAATCTTGAAATTTTGTCATCAGTTTTCGCGACGGCGGACATTTTGATTTGGAACGAAAATGTAAACTTTCCGAAATCGAAAAATAGATACTGAAAGCATTTAATACAAATAACAGCCACAGATACCGTGAGTACTAAACATAGAATGCAAAATAAAACATTATCTGGACACAAAAATTGAGTACATCGTACAAAACGGACATTCAAGAGAGTGACGGAACATAAAATCAGCAATCACATGTCGATGTCAATTAACAAATTGAATAAATTTTTGACAAAAAACAAAACCTGCGACAAACAGTGTAATGATTTAAAAGCACAACCAATCATATTATCAGACAGTAAAGGGAAGTATTTACGAAATGTGATAAATCCTAATTGCAAAATAGCAAAAAGCATAATATGGTGGTCTATCAGTGGAATGAACTCTTCATCATGCTTAAAATGGTTAGAAGATAACCTCTCACATAAACTTGAATCAATACCAAAGAAGCCTGTCTGCATTTACCTCTGGTTTGGTACTTGTGATCTAACCACCAAAAACAAACAATATATCACACTAACATCAGAGAACAATTCCAGTGTTGAACATACCATAGGCACATATATGCAAATAATTGACTATATAAAAAGCAATATAGACTGTAAAATTACAATACTCGAAGTGCCCATTTATTCGATATACGAGTGGAACAAAAACAAGGGACACAAAAATCCGGACTTATTCAAAGATGAAGACGATATACTAAATGACCAAATACACGAGCTAAACCAAAGGATACACTCAATTAACAGTGACCTAAATACTTACAGTCCGAGGCTATCAAGTGACCTCCAAGTGAGATCAACATACAAAAAGGGGGATAAAAGAACTCCTACCACCAGAACATATTACAACTTTGACCTGTACCTCGACGGAGTACACCCGAAAAAAATACTATCTGAAGTGTGGTTACTAAAAATTGTGATAAACATCCGCAACAATAATAATTTAAATAAAACAACTCCACGGTAACTCAAAAACATAAACACTCAAATACCAGTAAGCATGGGCTTTCCAAGCTAGACTGGAAAAAGACTAAATCATTGGCTGATTATTTAGAGAAACCAAAAGGAGCAAAAAGATAATCAACTAAAATAAAGCAGTCAGCACGGATTACCCAAGCTAAACTGCAAAAATGGCCGAAGGGGGACAACCACCCAAATTAAAATCGACTCTTAATCCCATAACAAGTACACCTCTAAACGAAAACAAGAAAAAACGAATGCGCCCGGGATCAGACAGTGATACTTGTCCACAATGTGAAACCAACCTAAACAAAAATAGTGAATATCTACAATGCGTACATTGCGGACTAAATTTCTGCATCAAATGCATCAAAATGACCAAAGATCAATACAAAGTGATCAAAAGCCCAGGCCTGAATATAGCATGGACATGCCCGACCTGTCGCTATACACTACCTACACTGCTCCACCTAGACAAAACAGTCAACGAAATAAGAAAATCAAACGACTCGCGCCTAAAATATCTAGAAACTGAAATGGCAAATATTGACACCAAAATAGAAGAGAAAACCATGAAACATAGATCAGAATTGAAAAAAGAAATCCTAGAAGAAATTACCACAGATATAAATACCAAGATTGATCTCCGAATAAAAGAGCAAGCTGAACGTAAGAACAGAAGCAATAACTTAATGGTATACAACCTAGATGAATCAAAACAGCCAAATCCACAAATGAGGAAAGATCACGATATGACCCAATTTCTAACAGTATGCCAAGCCCTAGATACAGAAGTAAAAATCAAAACATCGTTTCGTATAGGACAAGTTAAAGAGGGATATACAAGACCCTACAAAGTTATTCTAGAAGACAAAGACGACAAATACAAACTCCTTAAAAAAGCAAAAAACATAAAGAATTTAGCTCCAGAAGAACTAAAAGGTGTGATCTTCTCTAGTGACTACACTCCCCAACAAAGAAGTGAAAGAAAGTCCTTAATACATGAACTGGAAAACGTGAGGAAGTACGACAA
Organism: Fragum sueziense; assembly: GCA_963680895.1. Lineage (NCBI taxonomy): Eukaryota > Metazoa > Mollusca > Bivalvia > Cardiida > Cardiidae > Fragum > Fragum sueziense. The sequence goes on along the minus strand of OY804594.1, from coordinate 67,752,075 downwards.
GACAGCGGTGATAAAAGACGGGAAAATTATCAGTAAAAAAGACGACAAACAAATGAATGAAAACAAAGACTCTCCTGTCAAAAATACACAACAAGACAATATGGTGATACTTCTAACAGACCACGAAGACCCGCTCACAGACCCGCTAACAGAGAATATGTCAGTATTCATGGAACAAACTCTCGTTGACGAAACATTAACTGGTGACACACTGCGGGATGTAGAAGGACCAACGTCACCAAATGTAGAAAGAGCTTAAAAACCGTGTTTTATTTTTAACAATGTACATAAAAGTGTAAATAGTAGCAGTGCAAATTCAGAGAGAATAGACAGTCTAAAAATACTTTATAGTAATGCTGACACTCTCACAAACAAAATACAAGAACTACGCCTACAAACAGAAATCACCAATCCTGATATAATAGCCATCACAGAATGTAACCCGAAAAACTCCTATTTTGAAATCACAGACAATACTTTTGAAATAAAAGGATACATGTCATTCAGGAACAACTGCGAAAGTGGTCGAGGATGTATAGTATATTGTAGAGAAAATTTGCTTGTAACCACAGTAAACTTTGAACTCGATAATGATAATGTAGAATCAGTTTGGATCCAAATTCAGCTTCAGAAGAAAGATAGACTCCTTCTGGGTTGCATATACAGAAGTCCATCTAGCAATATCAATTCTACAATAAACACCTGCAAATTAATCCAAGAAGCATGCACTCGCGACTACTCCCACATTTGTCTAATTGGTGATTTCAACTACAGAGAAATAAATTGGCAACAATACGATGTGTTAGGCAATGAAAATCAACCAGCACATTTATTTCTTGAAACAATCAAGGATAACTTTCTCACACAACATATTAAAGAACCAACAAGATACCGAGAAAACACAACGCCATCAATACTCGATTTAGTGATTACAAATGAAGAAAACATGATTGGTACGATTACATACAACCCTGGTCTAGGAAAAAGTGATCACGTAGTAGTCATGTTTGACTTTGTGTGTTACACCACTAAAAAAGAATCTACAGCAAACAGAAGAAACTACTCGAAAGGCAATTACAATAAAATGAAAGAACAACTGAAAGAAATAGAATGGGACAACAAACTTACTGGGACTACAGATGATTGCTGGAGGTCATTTGCTGAAATCCTCAATCACATTATAGACACTAACATACCAGTGTGCAAGGACTATCAGCAATCAAACAGTAAAATCCCATATATGAATAAAGAAACGAAACAAAGGATAAAGAAAAAAAATCAAAAATGGAAAAAATACAGATATTGTCCAACCGCAAACAACCTAGAAAACTACAAAAAGGCAAGAAATGAAGCAACAAGTGCAATACGATCCTCAAAATACAAACACGAACAAGATCTAGCCTCAAAAATAAATTCAAATAGTAAACTCTTTTGGAAGTATGTCCGCGAAAACAACAAAACAAACACAACAATTAACACCCTGAAAGACAACAATGGAAATCTAATTACAGATGATGAAGAAAAGGCAAACCTACTAAACAACTACTTTGTTAGTGTATTCACAACTCCGTCAACAACCCAAGAGACTCCAAATGATACAAATCAGGCGCAAATAATAGATACACTATCAAATATAGAGATCGACACAAACATAGTAAACAAAAACCTGAAAGACTTAAAACCAAACAAATCACAGGGACCTGACCAAATTCATCCACAAGTATTAATAGAATGTGCAGACGAACTAACCTACCCCCTGACAGAAATATTCAAAAAATCACTAGAAAGCGGAACAGTACCAAAAGAATGGAAAAAGGCAAATGTAACACCAATTTTCAAATCTGGAGACAAAGAACAACCCGAAAACTACCGCCCAATAAGTATCAGCTCAACATGCTCCAATGTAATGCAAAAAATCATCAGAGAAGGAATCCAAAAACATATGGATGAAAACAATTTATTCTCACCAAATCAATACGGTTTCCTGAAGGGAAAATCCTGTACACTGCAATTACTCGAAACTGTAGAAGACTGGTCAGCTGCAATGGATCGTGGGGAAGAAACAGATGTAATATTCTATGATTTCAAAAAAGCTTTTGATACCATTCCACATGAAAAACTAATGAACAAAGTAGAAAACCACAAAATCACTGGAAAAGTAAAGAACTGGATTCAAGATCTCTTATCAAATCGTACGCAATCTGTAATCATCAACGACAAAAAATCACAGCCTGTCAAAGTATTAAGCGGTGTACCTCAAGGCAGTGTCATTGGACCCATGTTATTCCTGATATTCATAAATGATCTTCCTGAATCATCAGAAACAAATGTAAAGCTTTTCGCAGACGACACAAAAACATACTCCACTATTACCAATGAAACAGACAGTCAGCGCCTGCAAAAAACCACAGATAACTTTTGTACTTGGTCAGACAATTGGGACTTAAAATTTAATTCAAAGAAATGCAAACATCTGAATATTGGAAAAAAAGAACCAAAAACAACCTACTACATGAAAAACGACAAAAATACACAAGACGAAATCTCCAAAGTAACAGAAGAAAAGGATCTAGGAGTTATAATAGACAAGGGACTAACGTTTGAAAGTCATATAAAAGAAAAAACAAAACTAGCTAACCGTAATCTGGGCATCATTTACCGAACATTTACCTACATGGATAAACAAATATTCCTGAACCTATACAAAGCACTAGTGAGGCCACATTTGGAATACGCAAGCACAGTATGGTCACCACATCTCAAGAAACAGAAAAAATCAATCGAAAACATACAAAGAAGAGCCACAAAACTAGTACCCTGTCTAAAACACCTACCATACAACGAACGCTTAAAAAAATTAGGACTCCCAACTCTAGAATACAGAAGAATCCGAGCAGATATGATCCAAACTTTTAAAATACTCAATAATTATGACAAATGTTCCAAACCTGACCTACTACAGAGAAACTACAATACAAGAACAAGAGGAAACAACTTAAAACTGTACAAAAAATTCTCCCGAACAGAACAAAGGAAACATTCATTCAGTAATAGAATAGTGAACACCTGGAACGAATTACCAAATGAAGTAGTAAATGCCCCAAGTATCAATGCCTTCAAGAGTAGACTCAACAAACACTGGCGCAACCACCCCGTAAAGTTCACGCCAGAATGTTATATTAATGAAGAAAGAAGAACACAAACAGACGGGCCCACAGAAGCCATAGGCTTACATTTGGCCTCGGTACAGTAAGTTACAGTAAGTAAGTAAAAAGTTTCCTCTAATCGAGCTATGTATTATTTCCTTTCCGGGGTCAAGGTCACACTTTTTTTAACCTCCGAACAGCGATTACGTCAGAGGTTAGTAATCCCTGCCACAACGAAAATCACGTGATGATAGTATGTGCATGTGACACATGTCAATATATGGTGGATTGTTTGGCATACTCAGTAGTTGTCGGGCTCATGGAAATTAGCCGAGTTCTGACGAATGGGTGACATGTTTTCCCAATATTTATTTCCAATATTATTTGTTATTTTACTTTTCATTGAACATCGAACCATCTCAAAACATTACAGACATTCGGCCATTGCAAGAAAACAACAACAACGTGTGGAAATATGATTTATCGAATAAGGGAGCCTGCTCGAATACGGGAAACTAGAGGCTAACAAATTAAATTTAAAAAAATAGGTTTTATGGATTCGTCCCCAAAACTCAACGTACCTTTTGTAACCAGGAATGGAATGATCTTCACATCTCGTATCCCTGCTACACATCGATGCTGTGCATCATAGCTTCTTTACTTTACCATAATTTTTGGTTGTAACAAAACACTTTTATTGATTTTCTGCTTGTCCAATGATTATTTTACCACATTCTTATCTTGATTTCAACTGAAGACTTCAGTGAAGTTGAAACATAGGTCAATGGCGGATCCAGGATTTCTAAAAGGGGGGTTCGAATTTACAATTTGGGGGGTTCGTTTTCCTATTAATATACAATTTTGACTGAATTTCTGCATGAAAATAATAGTGGGGCGCATAACTCATATAATCGTTCAGATTGTGATACAAGCATGAAATTTGGCAGAAATATTGTTTTAAGTGTACATTTTCAGAAAAAAGTGCTAGCCACCGTAAATTCAACATGGCAGCCATTTACTGAGATGGCCGCCATACGAGCATTATGGAGCCTTATCAGAGCTTCAGATTGACAGTGGGCCCGGGCCATTTGACACACTATTTGCAAATATGGCCCATCACTTTTCAACTCCAGGGGCCAAGTGGCCCAAGCTTTTACAAATTTTTTATATCACTATGTTTATTTTCATTGCTATGGCCCATCATTTCCAAAAATGACCCATCAATTTCCCTGCCATGGGCCATTTCGACCCACTACTCTTCAAATAAATCTGAAGCTCTGCCTTATTATGTAATGATATGGCACATAAGAACTAATTGAAACTTGCATTATTTATTGCAAACCCTCAGACTTATGTACGTAAGATGTGAAAGACAATATTTGTACGTGAGATGGCAACCAATCTCATATGGCTGCCATACAATATAAGATTCTTCATTTTTTATATGAAAATGGTGGATTTGCCGCTGTAAAACTTTCTTTTATCTGCTTTTTCGACTGATAAGTTATACTGGCTAATTTCAAAAACAAATTATATTAAATTTGACTAACTTGATAACAGATGGCAGCCAATCAATCTCATGTATTCACTATTTTAACACTCTTTTAATCAGTTGCCATATTAGATATACAATGTGTTGTGTATATCAGTTTTTGGGAGAGTATTCCTTTAAAGCCACAGCACCCACCATAACAAATAAACTATCAGATCGGATCCATCAACAATGGGAGATGGTATGTAGAACACAAGTGAGATATAGTGTTTTTGGATCCGAGATGGCATCTATTTTGAAGCAAAGTCCAAGTGAAATACACATTTCAAACTTGATCAGATGCCCATAAGAGATGGCAGCCAACCAACTGTTTCAAAGTAGGCCCCCAATAAAATGCGTAAGACAATTTTCAATTATGACAAGATACATACAAGAGATGGCAGCCAACCCACTGAAGCTATTTATTGTTTTATCACTGTCTCAGTTGATTCATATCTTTAACATCCATATGTCTTGTATATTCGTTTTTGTCAAGAATATTCCTGTACATTTACAGCCTGTAACATTATAAGGAGACTATCTTTCATCCCACATGGGGTCCCTCAACAACAAGAGACGGTATGTAGAACAGAAGCAAGGTTTAGTGTCTGAGAACAAAGTCATACCAACAGTGTCGAAGCCATAATTAACATAGATTGCTGCCACTACATACATTTGATTTTAACTTTTAGGTGATAGTTCACAGACGCAGTTTAGAGCAGAATAGCTATGCTGTCTTGCATTTGCGCCGTCCATTGCCAACTTTTCTTGCACCCACTCCTGGCCAACTCTGCATCTTTTTGAAACTGTGTCTAACACAACTGTCCAACATTTATTTTCTTTTTACAAAGTCCCTAAATGGGGACAGCTTGGTAAACAGACCGTTAGATACATGTTCCTTTAAGGCGCATTGAGATGTTACTCATACGCATATACACTGAGACTAAGTCAACAGGTTTGAATACTCGAACTTTCTCAGAATTCATGATTTCCCTGATATATCAAGTTCCGAAAAGGCAATAAAATATAAATCCTTTAGACTTTACTGTTGTTGTTTGCTTGTATCATAGTTTCGTGAGACCTCGGCGAGTTATATAGCCCTACTTAGCAGTTTGTGTGATTCTTTGGCTCTTGAAGGCTACCACCCCAAGCACTTAGTTTTGCAAGCAATTTCCCATTGTTCATAGCTTAAGCGAGATTAAGCCTTTCATTCAATTGTAGAGTCATTGCTTGTCTCAAATTTTGCAAATCGTCTGACGCATAAGAAACATGATATCTTTTGTCAATTAGATTCTTTTGAGTTTTATACGTAGTTCTCTATCTGCATCATTAAAACTGCAATGGACCTTCGTTTCTGTGCTCGTTTGAGCTTTTTAATGTTGAAAAGAAGACGGCATCTATTATTTTACTTGGCTTTATGCTGTATCAAAGTCTTCTCTATGCCCTCACTACCATCTAATAGAGCTGGGTTAAAAGAAGTTTACATATCATTGAGGGAACAAAAAGGAATATTTGTGGCAGTATTGTTGTATCCACTAAGATCTTGCTTTCTCTGGAAAATACTCAGAAGAGAAATAAGCTAATAGCGAGTGATGCGAGCGAACTGGCGCGAAGCGCCAGTTCGCAGCGAACGAGCGTTAATGGTAACGCGTGAAAACGTTCTTACGTACATACGTTGGGCCGATATTTTTTTATTATTGAACTTCCGGTCTCCGGAGTGAATGTTTTTGGACATCAGTTATTGTGTTACGGTTGTAAAGGATAGTCAATAATGCTTACAAAAAATAAAGACGTTAAAGCTGTGGGATTCAATTGATTTAACAAATACAAGCTGTGGACGAATTACGTCTGTGAAATCCTTACCACAATTTTAAAAATCGCAGCGTTTCTGGCTGCGGGAAGTGAAGAGTGGTATCCGGCTCTGTCGTGGGTTGGACTAAAACACGCAAAGGACCTGTTTTGGGCGCAAAGGACGCAAAGGACCTGAAGGCGACGCAAAGGAGATTTATATCAGCCCAAAGTCCTTAATCATGATTATTTATCGCATTAAATTGTTTTATTCATGTATTTTACGATTAAATCTAGTCAATAATGTTTGTTTTGGAGCATAAAGTGTCTGATTTTCACAGTCCACTCACGGACGAAAAGGAGCTGGTGGTGGCTCAAAGGAGATTCATATCAGCCTAAACTCCTTTGTCACGAATTTTTTATTGCATTTAATAGCAATATTCACGTATTTTAAGATCATATCTAATCCATCATGTTTGTTTTTCGGTCAAAGAGTATCTGCTTTTTTTTTTCTTTGTATAAATTCCGATTTTCATATGCTACTCACAGGCAAGAAGGAGCTGGGCGGCGCAAAGGAGATTTGTATCAGTTTAAACTTTTTAATCATGAATTTCCAGCGCAATAGATTGTAATATTTATGTATTATTAGATCATATGAATCGGGGTCAGAAAGGCCCTAAACCAAAAAGGCCCAGTCCAGAAAGGCCCAAAACCAAAAAAGGCCCAGTCCAGAAACGCCCAATTTACAAATAAAAGAATATTGTGGATATTATGTAAATTAAAAGATATTTTTAGAGTTTATAATGATAATTTCTGATTACATTGTTATTGTTGTTGTAGTTGACATGCAGTAGGTAACCCTTTACCAGATGGCAAAATTTCCAACTGCTCCAAATTCCAAGAAGGTGCATATGATCTAATCAATATAGGCCCATATATCACTTATAGATCAATAAATTTCTACAATTTACCAATTAACTTGTCTGTTATTAAATCTATCATAAATCACATGGTGGTTCAAATTTTATATACTTAGCCTAATATGGTCTAATTAATTTAACTTAAAATCACGTATGGGTCTAATTCTATAATTTATCAATTTATTCATCTATCATATCATCACGGGCGAAAAGGAGCTTGCGATGGTGCAAAGGAGATTCAAATCAGCCTAAACTCCTATTAATCTTGAATTTTTATTGCATTAAATGGCAATACTCATTTATTTTAATATCATATCTAATCAATAATGTTTATGTAGGGACATAAAGTGTCTGGTTATTGTATTGATTTCGATTTTCATAGGCTAAACTCATGGGCGAAAAGGGGCTGGCGGTGGCGCAAAGCAGATTCATATCGGCCCAAACGGGTTGGACGATTTACCAAACGAACCGAAACCGACCTAAATGTACCGAAACCAATACCGAAACGGGCCAAATTGTAGCAAAACGGTATCAAAACATGAAACTGTTTTCATCTAGACATGTAGCGAATTCATCATGGTGTAGTCCAATCTTAGTCTGGTCTAATATGAAACGAGTTACAGTGGTCGAAATAGTTTTTTTCTCTTCAAAATATCTCTCAATACGTTGTAGGCTTAGTTTTTGAAATTTGAGACGTCAATCGGTTGTTTGAGAGAGAGAGCTAAACTGGATAAATCTAGTGTAATTAAAATGAACAGTGTAGTTAGATTAAACAGGTGATTAGATATTTTTTCACAAGCATGCCAAACTCGCTGTTAAAAAGGGATAGGCCCTAATTATTTGGCTTAAATTTTTGCAATGACGCATGTGTCCTGCAGATTTCAAATGGTCGCGTTCGGAAATTTTACCTCTTTCCTAAAGATCGATGCACTATCTTTGAGCTATTTCCCAAATAGAAATATGTTAGACTGGTCCTTTTTGAGACCAGAGCCTTTTCAAGATTTCAAGACAACAAAATGCATTTATAAAGGTATTTTGTATTAATTGTCCAATTGCTCCTTGCTAATACTTTCTGTCTAAATATAAAAATATGAATTTGTCTCTTTCGTATCCATTTTCCCTCAATTGTTACCATTAATTTTATCCTTGTGCTTCAAAACTGGTCTTGTTTGAGAAAATTTATGGGTAACTTCTACAAATTTGCATTACACATAGATTCTTCTTAAATCTATCTCTTTTTCAATGTAGTTTTGTCGGTCCAAAAGTGAACTGGTATGTTTAGGGGAACATCCCAGTTGGTCCAATTCCTATTGGTCTAAAATTCAAATTTCCCATTTCGTCTAAAACCCTTATTTCAAGAAATTTGCTTTTCTTCTAAAATATTTTCTCAGTTTGTCTAATATATATTTATTTATGCATGTATTAGGCCTATAGATATATATTGTTGAAACAAGGTCTGAAAAAGTATTAGACGAAATGGGATTTTTTCGTCTAACCCAATATTTTTATATATTAGACGAAATGGGATTAGACCAACTGGGATGCATCTTCGCTAGCCAAGGTTGAACTCACCTACGTTTGTATTCTCCCTTGGCGGATTTAGTCCGATTTTCTTGAAATCGCGAAGCGCCGCCTAGCGGTTGTTCTGCTGGTTTTTTACGTCCATTATTGATGACGTCATTAACGCGCATTGTCTTTCGCGTCATACGTCATGCGAATTATGTAAAAGTTAGCTCCTTTTTTTGGTCGAATTGTCGAAAGTATAATAATTCTTCGATTAAAGTTAGGGAATTCCTGTCTATTGCAGTGGAATTCTTAGGAAAAATCGCCCATCTTCGCGTTTTTGAGTTGCAAATGCAATGCTTTTTCCCGCCCGTTGTCATGATTTGGTTACTCATAACAAATGTATCAGTCGACAATCTGATTGGTTCCAGCGAGACCTCGCTGGAACCAATGAAAACGCTTTCCAGGAGACCAAGAAAATCGGACTAAATACGCGAAGGGTGAATACAGAAACGACGTTACGTCGTAGATGTCACCCTTGGCTTGCGAAGATGACTGGGATGTAACCATGTTTAGTTAGTTGGTCATCGCTCGCTTTAAGGCTTTGCCTTAATTACATATTAATCAGATCTGTCCTTCTATTATTAATACTACAAGAAAGACACGAATGAAAATGAAAACCTTTTACAAAACCTAGGCATCTTTTAAAGTAATTTAAGATAGTTTGCGTTTTGGGATGCCATAAACTTAAAGTAATAAAAGTGGCCTCCCTATCAAACACAGAATACATTCTCTTCGAGAACAATTATTTGTACCTTATTCCATTTTGTCAATTGATTCTTAAAGAAAGAGGTTGATATCTATTTTGTTATAAATTAAGATTTTGTTGAAGAAAATGTGAATACTGGAATATTTTGGCGGCCATCTTGGGAATAAGGCAGCCATGTTATAAAGATCTCAAATTGGTATGTAGTGGTTACAAAAATGACTGTGCGGGGAAGGTATATAAGAAAATATTGACAAAATGCACCATTGAGATACATTTCAATTTGATATACTCGTAAAAAATACAAAACAATGGCGGCCATCTTGGAAATTTGCCACCGGATGCGAATTTCAGGTGGCTAAATCTATCTTTTTTTCGTTCCATTTTGCTAGTTGAAACATAATGAAATCGATTGATAACTGTTTTGATACAAAATAATATTTACTTAAAGAAACAGTCACAATTAGAGTATTTTGGCGGCCATCTTGGATAAAAATGACCGCCATGTTGTCAAAAGACCACGTTAGTATTAATTATTTACAAAATTGACTATGTAGAAACTTTATATTAAAAAAATGAACAGATTTCTGCATTTGGAATGTCTTTTTATCTAATATATAGAATGTTTTAATCAAAATGGCGGCCATCTTGGAAAATGGCCGCCGGGTACGAATTTCAAGTGGCTAGCACTTTTTTCTGATTCAGTGTCCCTCAAGGACTTACCATACCAAATTTCATGCTTAAATCACAAAGTGAACGATTAAGCCCAAATTTCGGAGTTATGCGCCCCACTAAGAATTAGGCTTCAGAGGGGGTTCGTTTGAACCCCCCGAACCCCCTCTGGATCCGCCACTGTAGGTATTTTATGATTTGATACAATGGAACATTGAGATTTCCAAACCCTTTACCACACAATCCCTACTATTAAGGATACAGAGATGGCATATAAAACATTGGGGGAAAAGGAGAAATTTTGGGAGTAAATGAAGTAGCATTCTTATATAGAGTTTTTTTTCTTTCTTCATAAATCAAATTAGATATATTAATTTACATGTATTTGATTCTTGTAATTTATACTTAATTCTATTTGAAGTCTGATCTTAGGCTACACATTTTTTGTCAGATTCTTTTTCATGGCATAAATTAATTTCAAATACAAACTGATAAACAATTATAGCAATCTGTTATCAGCACTTTACAAAATGATATCTGGTTTGAATGATGGAATTTAATAGGATATAAACAATGTAGGAAAAGTAGACAATATTGATAAATGTTATTTTTTATGGCTGTTGAAAATCTTAATTGTCTGACAAGGTTTTATAAAAAGCTTGATACCACTTGAAATTAGTAGCTAAGTCAAGATGCCTTTGACCAATTACAATGTACAAAACATAAATTATGGCCAAGACAATAATATTATACAAATATACATACATGACATTCAATATAAACACAAGCTATTTCAAGCTAAAAATACAGACAACTTTGGAATATTCAACACTAGACAGAAACAGTAATTGAAAGTGTTTTCTTCAAGACACAGCATCATAATTTAGAATATTGGATCTATTCCTTTTGTTGAAAGCTTGGTCAACTGCAGACACTCTTTTGGTATCTGTGATTACAAACTTTCCTCCCAGATCAGAGAAAGCAAAAAGTGTTTGCAAATTGCCAAAAGAAGATTTCCAGATTGAACATTCACACTTGTTTCCATCTTCATGATTAAAACAACAAATTTTCTCTCTCTAACTTTCCATTCTTTCAAATTTGAAGTTGCTTGTTCCCTCCCAAATCAACATTAAATTCCGTCTGAAGACTGGTAGGCCTACTGCTTTCCTGAAATAGAAAGAAATAGGAGAGAGAACTTTAGGAGATAAATAAAAGATCATTTTCATATCTACACAGTTCATACATTTTCAAAAGAGCCCCTATTTGCACTAGCATTAACCTTCATTTTACACATTGTAAAATAGGTGGGTGGGGTAATAATATTTTGTCAATTGAACATATACATCCTTTTTTGGGCTCTCAAACCTTTAGATATTGGAGACAATGTCATTCTTATCATGCACAATGTATTTAAAGTCATCTAAATGAAACTCAAGTTCAAAAAAACTTTTTATTTTGTCTTTCTCTTTTATATTTCAAATTTAGCCCAAATTTTATGGTCAATCCGACTCATAAATCTTAAAAAAAGTCACAATAAAGTCAGCAAACAGATGAATTTGACAATTATTATTAATCTTTGATGATATGACCACCAAATGAACACTAAATTAACTGCATATTATGCAGCATATTCTAATTACAGGGTGAGGTCAAGTTTTCCTGAAAAAAAAAATGAAATTTGTGTTTTCAGAAACACAATTTTGGGCATTTTGTCATAGTTTTTTTACATAAAGAAAAATTTTAACCTAATTAAACTATATATTTTCTTAATTGTATTGATGAGATCTTCCAGAAAATGTATAGTTTTTACAGATTAAACTTTTTTCTGAAAATGAGTGGTGGTTGCTAAAAATAAGCGGGGGTGTGGGGGCGGCAGCCCCCATAAACAATTTTAAAATGAAATTAAGCGGGGGTGTGGGGGCGGCAGCCCCCTTAAATACATTCAAGTGGACAAGGTGAATGGACGCCATTTTGGTAGGGACCGCTAAACTGGAAGTGTTCCGTTAATGCTAAGTTCCCACTGATCAAATTAACTCGATCTTACCCATTGAATCGGTCGGCACAATTCTTTCAGCCAATCAAAAACGTCGTCAGCGGACCTGCACTCATTCGGTGGAGTTGAAAGCTTCGGTCTTTTTCGTTGAAGCATAACCAACTTTCAGCATTAATATCTCGACGACTACGCCTGATTATTAAAAATGCGTTGGTAGTTAGAAAGTTTAAATCACATTCTTTAATGAAAGAGTTTTGTTTATGAATTTTAACGATGGATTTTTGAAATAATCTGCCTCAAAGTTGGTATCCCGTAACGATAAAGACCGAGGTTGTACCCTCGATGAAAAAATGAAAGTGAGGCTATGACGTCATCCCGACTGATTCTATCAAGCAATCAAGTACCAGTCGAGGTCGGTCTGTATGGGTGATCGGGATTAGTTGAGATGATCAAGTTTGGTCTGCATTGCTCGTAGTCCTATCTATAAGCCCTGGCATATTTTATCTTTGAAGTAATGCTAGGTCTTATCATATCCGCCATTTTGTCTATAGATAGCACTTCCGCTGTGCCCTCAAAGCCCTCAAAATACTACCTTTGAAATCAAAATTTCGATCTAAAAATGGTATGAATTGAAAGATAAATTATTTGTTTTTCACTTCAGTATAATTTTGAAATAAAAAATTACCTGTGTTTTATGAAAAATCCAAACAAATTTCCAACAACCCTATACAAAAGCAAGATGGCCGACGGGCTTGCCAATTTTAGTAAAAACATGTAAACTTCACAGTCATACTTTGATTGACACATCAGTATTTTAGTAATTTTAAGGTGGTTATAAATATAATGTACTTATTTTTCATTGTTTATGCCTCACTTTACCATGAATAGGGACTAAGAAGAATTTAAGATTTGCTACACAGAATAACAGTAACCTGACAGGACTACATCGCTCGGTAATCCAGCAAATTTGTTTCGACACGTCAAAAAAATAAAACATGTAGTGATCGAGTAGAAAACACATTGGGAAGTTGCTCGAGTATCGATCGTATAGAAGATCGAGCTGATCGACAATCACTCGAGTAGAGATTCTGTCACTTTGTGATCAAGTCAATATCTTTTTCCGGGATTTGATTGGATGAATAGATGGAGCAGAAGTCGAGTTGATCAGGAATGCGTTCGAGAATAACTCTTACAAGTTGAGGTGATCGAGTGCTTTCAACTGCTCCATGGCAGTGGATCAACTCGATTTACTCGATCGCTTTAATCATTAATGCCCTCGATCAAACCAGACCATATTACTTCTTCTCGACCTAATTTGATCGAGTGAACAGATGAACCAGAGGTCGAGTTGATCAGGTTATGGTTTGAAATTACTCGAGTACAAGTCGAGGTAATTGAGTGCACGTTCAGTGCAGACCTGTCCGAATACAGATGATCAACCCAACCATACTCGATGTCCAGACCCGACTGATTCTCGATAAGGTAGGTCTTCTACCCGATCAATACACAATCGCTTCTCGATCATTTTTGTACTAGATCATACTCGACTATTTTTGCATGTCAAATAAACTCTAGTAGGAAACCCGAGCGATGCAGGTCAATTCCGATCACCTCAACCGCTCCCGACCACCCTTGCAGACTGAGTTTGATCTGTATTCGATTGCTTGATTGAGTTGATCTGATCGGCAGTGGGAACACTTGGTCGTGTGGTATTGATAAATGTGTACAAAAAGCACAAGATCCTGCGCAGAGTATATTAACAAAAATATTGAAAACTATCGGAAATGGTGTTACATTGGGCGGCACGAAATTCCCAAATCTACCCAAATCTACCCAAATCTAACCCAAATCTACCCATATCTTACCCAAATCAAGCAAACTGTTCAACATATTTCAGTTTTTAGTTACAGAAAAAACGGAAAACAAATGTTTCTTAACAATAATATCGTCGGTATTACTGCAAAACGTGATCAGTTTCTCAATATTTTGCAGGGCTTTTTCTCCTTCTTTAGTATAGGCCGATCTTCGGTGACTTCATAACCGCGAAAAGCCTGGATTTTTCACAACTGTGGCAAGAAAATTTCACAAAAAAATGGTAATAAAATTCCCAATCACAGGGCTTACATTAAATCTAATAACGAAATTATTCGTTCATGAGTAAAATATCTGAGCCATTTTGGGCTCGATTTTTCGAAGAAAATGAGAGCTTATACTGTCACCCGGGCGTTGGCGTTGGCGTCAGCGTTGCAAACATCAATGACTTCCATACTATCAAAGGGATTCAACCCAAACTTGGAATACTTATTCACCATCACACCCTCTACCTTACTACCAGGGCCCATGACCCTGGCTCCACTATAATTGGAGTTATGCCCCCTTTATAGTAAGCAGCTTAGAAAGTCGAGCACGCTGTCTTCGGACAGCTCTTGTTAACATTTTCGGATGGTCTACACATCTAAAGGTTAGCCTACAGATCCAAAAGTTCTCAATTTAGCGTGTTATAAATACAGCATCGGCTGCAAAGTGAAAGTAGAAATTGTTAAATCTCGACAAAAAGGAGAGATCACGATAGGCGGTGATCGATTGTACTCTCGCGCTAATTAAAATTGAACACATTGAAACACTTTTTTTTTTTAAATAAAATATGTTCCAGCATTTATTATCATGAATATTGTTTAGTAATGAGTATTATTTAATCGGTTGCAACTTACAACGCAAGCTTTAAAAGTATAAATAATCGAACTGTTTCAATTGCGTCTTTTCAAAGAACATAATTCTGGTGGTACTCGCCTGAAAAATAGAGCATACGTAAAAAACGATAAGTGTAATTAGTTTTCACGGATTTGGATCTTCATTAAAATCAAACCACACAACAGAAAATATATGAAACAAGTTATGAAGTTGTGACAATGCATACATCGGTATATCCCGTAGCTAGCCTACTTTTGTATCGTTGGAAATGCCAACGCCGCCGATCAATGTTTTCTTTCTTTGAAGATTCATGCCTAACATGACTGATTGAAGGATTTTTAGCTCGACTTTTCGAAGAATATGAGAGCTTATACTGTCACCCGGGCGTTGGCATTGGCGTCGGCGTTGCAACAAAGGTTAAAGTTTTTTCAAACATCAATAACTTCTATACTATCAAAGGGATTCAACCTAAACTTGGAATGCTTATTCACCATCACACCCTCCACTATATTTGGAGTTATGCCCCCTTTATACTAAGCAACTTAGAAAGTTGAGCGCGCTGTCTTCGGACAGCTCTTGTTTGATAGGTCACAGAAACGACGATTTGTATTTTTTAGGGAAGAAGCGCTGATAAGTGCTACATATAGTTAATTAATAATGACAGTAAATATCTATCTCGTTTGTGTTTTCATACTATTTTTCTGCTTGAAAAATTCATACTTCTTTCAAATGAAAACTAGCACATCTATGGATTGGTTAGTGTCTTTTTGGTGGATTTCTTAAGAACTTTGATAACAAGTAAAGATACATCCATAGACAAAAACTGATACTTTCGCATGAAAAGCAACTTTTGAATCACAACTGAATGAAAATTTCAAAGGGTCCATGCTTTTGTTTGGTCATATATCCTGTGTTTTCATTATGAGTTGCCAAATGAGTTAGAACAGTCGGTCCTGCATCTTGGTGATCTAACTAACCCTGACCAAGCAGAAGTCCAAAAATCGAAGTTTTGACAAGCTGATCATGCTCAGCAGAGGTCAACCAGAAGACGTATTTGGACAAAGAACGCATGCTAAGATAGGTTAGACATTCTAGTTTTAGAAAATTATATTTGAGTGGAAAGTATCGGCCCTAGCGGACTGCGCAGACAGGCTAGGGTCGATATTTTTCACATTTCCTATAATGTCCCTTTTAGCATGACTGGTACATATGTTTGAATTACAGACTTTAAAGATGAGTGGCGAGCAACTAGTTGAGAAGCTGAAAGAGTTGGCTTTCCCAAGTGTAGAGAAATTGGATGCCCAGAGTTTTGATTGGACATTCCAAGATGAAGTTCTCGCTCCTTTCCTACAATGGTTTTGTAAAAACGTCAGCAAGTCTAACATTGTACACCCTGAAGAAAAAGATCAGTAAGTAATTACTGTAAACCAGGATGAGTTCGCGTCAAGAAATGTTCGCGTTTTCATGCACTCGGGCTTGTTCGCGGCGTTTTAAGTTCGCGAATCAATGCTGTCCGCGAATCGCGCGAAACAAAACATGCTATGGGGAATTGAAAAATTTATAAGTTGAATAATATGGGGAATCAGATAATCGGATAATTACATATTGTATTATGACTGTATTTACGATATTTTAGTCACCTTTGACAGTATGGTTGAAGTAAGTTTCAATCGACCCATTGTTTTATTTCACACTTTATAGTATACTGGATTACAGTTTGTAACACAATGCATAGAATTTGAGCGTTACATTAACTTCACACCTATTTACCTATTGCGTTGAGAAGCGATAATGACAGTTTTATTCATTATCATCGAAGGACGATTCAAACCTCGTAGCTCTGGCTAATTTCAAACTACAGTTACGAGGTTTTAAACATCAACCAACGTTTGCTATCATATTCGGCATTTGAATGCCAAACGACCCCTTTTATCAATTTCAGGCAGGTATATCTAGTTGAATAAGTTTGTTTATTCTTCAATGTCGTGTTTTTCAAGATGTCACAATATCTATGTAATTTTGGATAAGAACGAAAGTAGTCTGAAATAAAGAAAACTTTTCACTTACATCCTGTTATGAAAAAGCTATTTTCCTTGTTTACAAAGTAACAAATACGTCTAGTGTAAATAATACATCTTCCCATAGGTTTTCCCGAAACAAAAAACTATCAATGCGATTAAAGTTCGCGTTTTTATAGAAAGTAGCCTATTCGCAGCGTCTAAAGTTCGCGGATTACACCCACCCGCGAAAGACGCTAACTTAAAAAGCGCGAAATAATTTCCTGGTTTACAGTAACCTTTGATCTTTCTTAAAAGACAAAAATTTGAGGTTGTCTATTAATTCGAAATTTGAATGGATGTTTCTTAAGGTCAAATTTAGAATAATGCAGCAAAGAAAACGTTTAGACAAAAGATGTTTTCCCTCAATGTATTCCAAAGCCTATTCTTTTAGGCACATTGAAACCAGGACTGGTCTTCCAAATGTGGAAAAGAGTTTTATTAATAACCATTTCCCAATTAAGACTGGGTTTTCATGTTCCCGAAGAAAAGAGGGTCTGAAAACATTTAACATTTTCTCCTTTTCCTTGAATGTTTTCTTTGATGTAATGTACATTAATTCCATGTGTATTTACATCCATTTTGTTGTCTGCAGAAGTCTTAATTTCACCAGTGGGCGGATAATCGTAAACCTATTATGGGATAAGCAGCTTGAGGCTTGGAAAGGCTGTTGTTGAAGTACTTTAACCCTTTCCCAAATGTCAAAACATAGGAATATTCCAATTTGTACAGTGTTGTTTTTTTTTCATTCTTTGAACATGCCATAGAAGGGACCTATTTCCAATACCAATTCTCAATATTTATGGGTTAAAATTACGTTAAAACCCATTCCATCAGCAAAAAAAGCCCCAATTTGAAATCTGTTTTACATGATAAGATGGGTGTTGATAAAGATAGGATTTGTGCAAAAAGAAGCATGGAAAATAATAAGGCAAAAGGACAAAATGATCCATGATTTCCCCAAAATTTCTCAATTTAGGAAAGAATGATACCCAATATTTGTTTTGGAAAGAGTTAAATGCATTCAATTGCATAGTAACTTTTAAAAGCTTTCTTAAATTGTTATTTCCATAAAAAGAAAAGATGAACCCATTACCATATATCAAACAATTGCTTTATTTGTATGGTTTTGGAATTGTTTGGCTGACCCAAGAGATAGGAGATACAGGTATATTCCTTTCCAAATTTAAACAACGTCTTAAGGACTGTGCATTACAAACGTGGAATGAAAAGATAAACCAATCAAACCGTTGTCCATTCTATACGGAAATTAAATCCCTACTTTCGCCTGAAAAATATCTATGTCTTGGACTCTCTTATCAATTACGGAAAGGATTAGCACGATTCAGATGCAGCAGCCATAACTTGAATATTGAAGTTGGACGTCATCTAGGTATTGCACGAGAAGATAGAATTTGCACTTTTTGTTTCGATAACTATAAAATAACATGTATAGAAGATGAATTCCATGCATTCTTCCATTGTTACCGTTTTAATGAAATCAGAACTAAATACCTATATAGTTGGTATAATGGAAACCCTACGAGGCAAGATCTATACTTTATTATGTCAAGTACAAACACATTTGTAATAAGGAAAATTGCAATTTTCATATATAAAATTCTACTGTTGGACGAGTCTGAAAATTTGCCAATATAACGCATTATGAAATCCAAGCTAGAGATAGATATGTTCATTTAAAATTTGATAATGTATACTTTTTTCAAAACCAGTCTAAAGCTTATGTAAAAACTAAATAGTAAGCAATACCTTTAAATATGTTTTATATTATTGTTTGTAACAGTGTGAGCATTAGCGACAGTAATACCGTATATATCGTCGCTTTTCGGCAGAAACCTGGTATCTGCAGCTTAAAAAAGCCGTGGATACGAGGTTTTCGCTGCAAAGCATCGGTGTATTTGTGATTCTGCATAAACGCTAAATCTAGACCAGTCTATAAAATGTTTGTGTATATATACAATAATGAAGATGTATACAAAAATCGTATTTTGTGTAATATGCAACTCTGTAAAGAACTGTTTGTAAAAATTATGTATAATGGGCCGGTGGCCTGTATGTATTTTCTGAATAAACTGTAAACTGTATATTGATGAACCCACAATGTAAAGGCTTTGGAATATATTGAGGAAAATGAAGAAATTGCTTGTCACAATGTTTGAAACTAAGAAAGAAAGAAAAATATAAAATTTCGTTCTCCTTAGACCAGTTTGAAATCTTGCTGTCTGACAATGGGTTAAGTAACTGTAAGTAGCTTAAACATCATCATCTAAGGAGCTTTGTATTGAGTTTAATATATCAACCTTTTTCCAACCAACTAAATGTTGGGGTTGTCCAATAATCCTATTTGAAAAGCTTCTACAGACAACAAATTGGTGTATATTAGAAGAAAAAGAGAAATTACTGACTTAGCCATTTCTCCTTTTCTCTCAATATTTCTCAAACTTTTCTATATGGTACATTGAAATATATATCTGGATGAATGTACTTATTCCATACAAAAAGATACTAATTTCATCATCTGCAATTTTCAGCGATATGGACTAAAGAAATACAAGGCTCAAGGATTTTGCTGTAAATAGCGCTGTAAATAGCGCATCTTTTCTTTTTTAAACAAAGATTAAAATTGAGGATGAATGTAATTAATCCTTTTCCCAAAATTGACACCTTTTGACTTGCCTAAATGTTAGAATTTGAGAAAAATGTTGAAGAAAGGTAAGGAAATGCTGGTAACCCTTCATCTGTTGCCATGACTTTTGACCTTGTTACCTTGACCTTGGAGTCTGACCAACTTTCAAAAAACTTTAATCTGGCCTATATTATGTACTTTTTAGCTCGCCTGGGACGAAAGTCTCTGAAGAGCTATTGTCATACCCTGGGATGTCGGCGTCAGCGTCCGTAAAAACATTAATCTGGCCCATATCTCATGGCTTGTTAGAGATACAGCCTTTATATTTCACCTGTGGGTACCTCTAACCAACCATTTGGGACCATGACTTTGTGACCTTGACCTTGGAGTTTGACCTACTTTTGACCACCTTTAAAACCTGGCCTTTATCTTATGCCCTATTACAGATAAGCATATCGACCAATATCTTTCATTTTGGACCTTTACCTTGTGACCTCTACCTTGGAGTTTGACCTACTTTATAAAAACTTTAGCCTGGCCTAAAAAAACTTTAACCTGGCCTATATCTTATGGCTTAGTACACATTCAGCCTTATATTTCACACATATATACCTCCTGCCAACACCATTCACATTTTACCATGACCTTGGACCTTATGACCTTGACCTTAGAGTTTGACCTACTTTTAAAATTTTTTAACCGGGCTTGTACCGGTCCAAATTCTGCGGTTTTTCCTGAAATCAGCCGGGTTGGAATTCTACGTAACTTATTTCTGCAGTCTCTCACTTTGCCAAGTCGAAGATTTTAATTCTAAGCTATGAAGTCAGTTTTAGTATCAAACATATTTTGAAAGATGATGCTTACAAGATATTCGAATTACTATGTGATGGTAAAGGGATACTCCCATTCACTTATCTGTGAAGTCGTGCACATACAGCCTTGATATTTCACACATGGACACCTCCTACCAAGACTTTTCACATTTGACCATGACCTTGCACCTTGTGACCTTGACGTTTGAGTTTAACCTAATTTTAAAAAGCTCTATGAGAGCTCTATTTCTCATGTCCTTTTTTATACATACAGCCTTGGTATTTCACACATTGACACCTCCAAGCAAGACATTCACTTTTCACTATGACCTTGAACCTTGACCTTGGAGTTTGACATATTTTTCAAAACCTTTAATGTGGTTGTTATCTTATACACTTTGATACCTCCTGCCAAGGATTTTCTTTTTTTTTAACCATGACCTTATGGCTTGACTTAGAAAATGACTTTTCTTTGTGACAAGCTCTCATTAGGGCAAGCTTTATTGTCCGCGGACAATTTTTGTCTAGATGCAGCATTTATATTTCACACATTGATACCTACTACACTTACTAAGAACTTTGACCTTTTGTCCTTGACCTTTTCAGTTATGCCTACTTTTCAACTGTTATCTTACACACATTGATACCTCCTGCCAAGGATTTTCATTTTGGACCCTGACTGTTTACCGTGACCTCTGACCTTGACCCTTTCTTTATGACAAGCTGCCATTAGGGTGAGCTTCTTTGTCCGCGGACAAGTCTTCTTAAATGTATTATGGACATCAACACCAGGTCTTGTTTGGGCAAGTGTTAAAGCTTAGACAGTCATTGTTTACTTGCAGATATAATATGTTATGTGATTCTGGTGAGGTTGTGCTAAAGGGCAGGCAACTGGAAGAGGCTCTTACCAATCTAGAGTGTTTAAGGGAGGATTCACTCACTGAAGAAACTCTCAGGTAAAATTCATCTTATAACCCATTACCAATTTACCACACATTGATGTCTTTTGACGCCCTACGAGATCAGGGCTTTGTTTTCTGCCCATGAAGACCAAACAAAAAAGTAGAATTCCATTTACTTAAAATTGTCTGGTGAGGTCTTATTAAAGGGCAGATAACTTGAGTTGAGGAGGTACTTACCGATCTCGAGTGTTTGAGGGAGGATTCACTCACTGAAGAAATGCTAAGGTAAAATTCATCTTTTTATTCTTTCCAGAGGGGGATTTATATTAGTGCAGTGGCAATATACTGGACTTGTAATAATGTGTTTCATTGGTTCAATTCCATGCTACTCCTTTCTTTTGGATGAGATTTTAAGGCTTAAGCTGTGGTCTGCGACTATGGATTGTCTCATTTGGCCTTAACTGTTGAGTGGGACATATAACTCCAATCTATTTAATCTTTTCCCAATTGGCACGAAATTAGACTGTAACAATTTGAATGCTAATGATGCTGCAGAAGATAAAATGGTTGGTAGTAAATAGGATTTTTGTACAATATATTTAACAAAATATTTAGACATAATAAGGAAATGTGAATTTGTCAACATTGCATGCATGACATCTTCGCTAGCCAAGGTTGAACCCACCTACGTTTGTATTCACCCTTGGCGGATTTAGTCCGATTTTCTTGAAATCGCGAAGCGCCGCCTAGCGGTTGTTCTGTTGGTTGTTTACGTCCATTATTATACCCCTGCAAACAAAGTTTGGAGGGGGTATACTGGAATCAGCCTGTCGGTCCAGTGGTTGGTTGGTTGGGTGGTTTGTTTGTTTGTTTGTCTGTCTCCAAAACTTTGTCCGGACAACTCCTCCTACACTTGTTGACCAATTTAGTTCATACTTGGCACAAGTGTTCATTGTGACCTGTAGATGTGCAAGACACAAATTTCACGAAAATCGGACCGATACTTTCTGAGTTATGGCCCCTGATTTGACCAAAAAATGCTTGTCCGGACAACTCCTCCTACGGTTACTGTCCGATTTGCTTCATACTTGGCACAGGTGTGCATTAGGACCTGTAGATGTGCAAGACGCAAATTTCACGGAAATCCGACCATTACTTTCTGAGTTATGGCCCCTGATTTGACCAAAATGTGCTTGTCCGGACAACTCCTCCTACAGTTACTGTCCGATTTGCTTCATACTTGGCACAGATGTGCATTAGGACCTGAAGATGTGCAAGATGCAAATTTCACGGAAATCCGACCTTTACTTTCTGAGTTATGGCCCCTGATTTGACCAAAATATGCTTGTCCGGATAACTCCTCCTACAGTTATTGTCCGATTTGCTTCATACTTGGCGCAGGTGTCCATTAGCACCTGTAGATGTGCTAGACGCAAATTTCTTGAAAATCAGACCGATACTTTCTGAGTTATGGCCCCTGATTTTACCAAAATATACTTGTCCGGACAACTCCTACAGTTACTGTCCAATTTGCTTCATACTTGGCACAGGTATGCATTAGCACCTGTAGATGTGCAAGACGCACATTTCATGGAAATCTTACTTTCTGAGTTATTGCTCCTGATTTGACCAAAATATGCTTGTCCGGACAACTCCTCCTACAGTTACTAGAGAGGTTTCGATTCCGAACTTGTACGCCTACTTCTACGTGTACGAGTAATTTTTGTGCGAAACGTCACTATGACGTCATCACTTTGTGATTATTTATCACTCTCGCTACACGTCGAAAACTTGTAGAGGCCGGTTTACACGTAAGTAAAAACTTGTAGCTTTTTATTCTTAATTGGTACAGTTTCTAGGTGTTTAAATGAATGCATGAGGTAATTCATGCATTTTTTAATGAGAATATACTTGTGAGTGGTATCCTAACAAGAATAGTTTGAAAGTTACAGCGTGTTTAATACAGGTCGTATCAACGACCTTTCCTAACCCAATTTATGCCAGTACATAGAGTCAGTACCGCAAGTATTTACCCACTAACCCTGCATAGGATTTATGCAGTTGACGCCTTTTCAAACTTAGTAGATCTAGATCAAGTTTATTAAACTGAAATTTATAGATCTACTGTCATTTTCAGATAAGTTTCCGAAGGAAATTCTGACCATTTTTAATATTTTTTGCTGAAGTTTTTCAATAAGGGTAGATCTGGAATTGGGGGGAAAATGCTGAAATTTTCTTCTTTTCCGCTGGTGCTTTCCAAAAACACTTCTAGTTTTGAAACGGGTACAGTTTTTTAACCCTTTTAACCCTTATTCAAATCACCTGCTACAAGTACACATACGCGTACAAGTTGGAAATCGAAACCTTCCCTAGATAGAAACGTGTACGTGTACGTGTAGTTACAAGTACACGTACACGTACAAGTTTGAAATCGAAACCTCTCTACTGTCTGATTTGCTTCATACTTGGCACAGGTGTGCATTAGCACCTGTAGAATGTGCAAGACGCACATTTCACGAAAATCGGACTTATACTTTCTGAATATGGCTCTGATTCAACAAAAACGCTTATCTGAACAAAGGTGGTGGCGGGGGTATTTTTATCACCTTCAGTGATAGATTTCTAGTTGATGACGTCATTAACGCGCGTTGTCTTTCGCGTCATACGTCATGCGGATTATGTAAAAGTTAGCTGCTTTTTTGGTCGAATTGTCGTAAGTATGATAATTCGTCGATTAAAGTCTGGGAATTCCTGTCTATTGCAGTGAAATTCTTAGGAAAAATCGCCCATCTTCGCGTTTTTGAGTTGCAAATGCAATGCTTTTTCCCGCCCGTTTTCATGATTTGGTTACTCATAACAAATGTATCAGTCGACAATCTGATTGGTTCCAGCGAGACCTCGCTGGAACCAATGAAAACGCTTTCCAGGAGACCAAGAAAATCGGACTGAATACGCCAAGGGTGAATACAGAAACGACGTTACGTCGTAGATGTCACCCTTGGCTTGCGAAGATGCATGCATGAGTGCTAGCATTAGTATAAAGTATTTACATAGAAATGTACACGTTCAAGTACAAGTTATGTTTCTATTTGTTTAGAGATGAAATTCAACAGCTTGAAGCCAGCCTGAAATTCCACAAGCAGAAGAAAAATAAATTGTCCAGTCACAGAAATATGCTGAGGTAATTGTTATCCCCCGCCGAAAATTTTTTTCGGGGGGGGATATTGTTTTTGCCATGTCCGTCCGTCCTTCCTTCCGTCCGTCCGTCCGTCTGTCCGTCCGTCCGTCCGACATTCGTTTCCGCGCTATTTCTTGGAAACTATTGACCGGATTTCGATGAAACTTGGCACACAGCTTCACTACAAAGAGGACATGCGCATATCGTCGGGGTTACCTGGTTCGACCATTGAATTCAGAGTTACTGCCCCTGACTGTTTAAGCCATATACATACAGAGTGATATTGGTTTCCGCGCTATTTCTTGAAAACTATAGATCGGATTTCGATGAAACTTGGCACACAGCTTCACTACAAAGTGGACATGCGCATATTGTCGGGGTTACCCGGTTCGACCGCCGAATTTAGAGTTACTGCCCCTGACTGTTTTAGCCATATACATACAGTGATATTCGTTTCTGCGCTATTTCTTGGAAACTATAGACCGGATTTTGATGAAACTTGGCACACAGCTTTACTACAATGAGGACATGCGCATATCGTCCGGGTTACCCGGTTCGACCGCCGAATTCAGAGTTACTGCCCCTGACTGTTTAAGCCATATACATACAGAGTGATATTCGTTTCCGCGCTATTTCTTGAAAACTATAAACCGGATTTCAATGAAACTTGGCACATGGCTTTACTACAATGAGGACATGCGCATATCGTCGGGGTTATCTGGTTTGACTGTCGAATTCAGAGTTACTGCCCCTGACTGTTTAAGCCATATACTTACAGAGTGATATTGGTTTCAGCGCTATTTCTTGAAAACTGTAGACCGGATTTCGATGAAACTTGACACACAGCTTCACTACAAAGTGGACATGCGCATATCGTCGGGGTTACCCGGTTCGACCGCCGAATTTAGAGTTACTGGCCTTGACTGTTTAAGCCATATACATACAGAGTGATATTAGTTTCCGCGCTATTTCTTGAAAACTATAGATCGGATTTCAATGAAACTTGGCTCACAGCTTCACTACAAAGTGGACATGCGCATATCGTCGGGGTTACCCGGTTCGACCATTGAATTCAGAGTTACTGCCCCTGACTGTTTAAGCCATATACATACAGAGTGATATTGGTTTCAGCGCTATTTCTTGAAAACTGTAGACCGGATTTCGATGAAACTTGGCACACAGCTTCACTACAAAGTGGACATGCGCATATCCTGGGGGTTACCCGGTTTGACCGCCGAATTTAGAGTTACTGCCCCTGACTGTTTAAGCCATATACATACAGAGTGATATTCGTTTCCGCGCTATTTCTTGAAAACTATAGATCGGATTTCAATGAAACTTGGCTCACAGCTTCACTACAAAGTGGACATGCGCATATTGTCGGGGTTACCTGGTTCGACTGCCGAATTTAGAGTTACTGCCCCTGACTGTTTTAGCCATATACATACAGTGATATTCGTTCTGTTGAAGCCATATACATACAGAGTGATATTCGTTCTGTTGAAGCCATATACATACAGAGTTATATTCATTTCCGCGCTACTTTATTGACAATGAAAATATGTTCGCCGGGGGATATCAATTCAACGAATTTGCTTGTTATTGTTAGCTCATGTAAGCTTCAAGTGCTAAACCCGTTACCAAACAACAAAATTCTAGATCGGCCCAAATTCAAAGATGTTTCAGACGACAATGAATGAAATATAGCAAATTTTGGTCATTTGGGGTAGAAAATATTGTGAGAAAGTAAGAAATTGCTTGTTACAAGCAATTTCTTCATTTACCACAATGTTTTCCATAGCCAGTTTCTTCTAGGAAGTCAAAAACAGTCAATGTGTGATAATGGGTTAAGGTATTGTGGTCAGTCACTGTCCATCTGCCTGTCTGCTCACAATTTGGTGTTTACCCTCAAGCATCCACAAAACTGAAAAAAAATGAGCCAATCTTGATCAAACTTGCTCAAATCAAGTGTAATCATAAGTTCTCTGATGACTTTGATTATGGCCCTGATGGGACTTTAACCCTTTCCCAAACGGCAAAAATTTAGGGTGATCCACTTCAAAAACTGCTACAAATGACAAAATAGAAGTTATTAATGAAAAGATTTGTGTAAAATATGGCATAGAAAATATTGAGACAAAAGGAGAAACTGCTGGTTATCAGCAGTTTCTTCTTTTGTTTCAATGTTTTCCCAAACCTTTTTCTATTAGGGACGTCAAAACCGGGTCTTGTTTGGGAAAGGGTTAAAGTTCCGAGTGATATATCTACCCTTGGATGCCAAAAATGGCCATTTTCAACTTTGTTTAGTCTAGCATCTACAATTATTGAACAATCAAAATAAAACTTACAAAATGTTTGTGTATACAAGATGTTGGATGAGTTTTAGTTTTCAGACTGATTGCATTGTAAAGTGTGGAGTTATGTGCAAACATTTTGTAAGTTTTATTTTGATTGTTTGGGAAAGGGTTTACAAATGGATGTATGTTATTTCAGCAATCGCCATACAACAATGTGCCATAGGTTGTCCAAGCTGAATGCTGCTGAGGCTAGAAATAGAAGCGAATACAAGAGAGCCATAGAGAAAACACACAATGCAAATGCTGAGGTTTGTTAAATGTTAAAGATCTGTCCTTCTTAGCGAGGGTAGACTTCATGTCAGGGAAGTTAATGTCACAGCTGTAATGGCTTTGATCCCATTTACATAGATTAAAACTTTAACCAGTGATGGTATTCACCTGTCTATTTCTACTTTTAAACTAGAAGACCTGAAGGTCTTGAGTCGCTCCACAGGCCTGAGTTTCATGTAATATTTAATCCAAGATTAGATTAGATTGTTCAATGCTTGTGTTTCATAGAGCAAAAAGAAAGTTACAAAACTAGATTGTTCAAAATGTTTGGTTCTTGAAGCAAAGAGAGTAAAACTATATGTTTGCCATTTGAGAAAGGGTAAAAGGAAATGGTAGAACATTCCAGCTTAGGATGATACTAGCAATTAAAATTTTCTATCTTCCAAACAGATCTAAATTAACAGACCATTGATTACTCCAAAATATTTCATATTTCTAAAAATAGATTTGGAGCTAAAATAGATTTGGGGAAATACCATATTCCAAAATTAATGCAAATGGGTGATGAAACCTGAATTTCTTGTCATATCAAGTCCAAGTTTTGACTAATTTTTTCAAAACTTGTTGCTCTTAAAGCAATAACAAAGTAACTAGAAAGCTGAAAACACATTCGTATAAGATCAATTGGTTACCAAGCTTTGTCTTTAATAGAGTGAGTTTGGCTGTTAGAGTGAAAACAAAGTCAAAATTAGCAATTTTGTCAAATTGAAAGGCATATAACTGAGGATTTTATATTCCTATCTAGCAAAGAATCTCACTAAAGCAAGATCTTAACTTCACCTACATCTTGTTTAAGTTTTGACTTGATTGCTCAATATTTGTGGATGTAAAGAGTGTAAAATCAAAGTCGAAAACAGCAATTTTGTCAAATTCAAGGGCAGAAAAATAATGATTTAAGATTCCTATGAAACTGAAAATTACACACATGCACGATCTTATGGCCAGTAAGATTACATGAAAATTTCGTGTTGATTGGTGGATATTTATGGTTGCTTGAGTAAAAATAAGGTCAAAAATGGTAATTTTGCCAATTTCAAGGGCACATAACTCAAGACATAATATTCAGATCAAGCTGAAAATTGCACTCGGGCAAGGTCTTATCAGCACCTACATTCTGACCAAGTTTTGTCTTGATTGATAAATATTTGTAGTGGCTAGAGTGAAAACAAAGTCAAAACAGCCATTTTTTAATTCAAGGGCAGATAACTCCAGACTTTCTTATTCAATCAGAATTAAATTTAGGAATCTGATAGAGGGCCACCTGGGGATCATTCCTGTGAAGTTTGATTGAAATCCATCAAGTGGTTTCTGAGGAGAAGATTTTTAAAGAAAAAGTTGACGACCGGACGGACGGACGCACGGACGGACGCACGCACGACGGACACAGCACCATGACAATAGCCCGCTGGCCTGAAGGCCAGTGGAGCTAAAAATTGATTCTAATTACTGATATTTTTGTTCCCTTGATTTATTAATGTTAGGACATCAATTCATCTGTCTACTTTCCAAAGCAACAGATAAGAGGGGGTAAAGACATTCTAAAATTGTTACTTGAAATCCAAACCCTATGTTGTAGGTGCTCAATGAGACATTTCAAATTAGTACCCACAGCATATGGTTTTATGTAAAACAAATCATATTTATGCCCCCATATCGAAAGATCGGTCCATCCTTCCGAAAACTTAACATTTGCCTTTTCTCCAAGGGTATTCAACATACAAAACTCAAATTTGGTATGTAACTTTATTTCAATGATATCTATCTTCCTCAAGGTGATCTGTAAACCCTTTACATGGAAACTTAAACATTTTAGAAAAAGGGCAATTTCAGGGGCATTTGTGTTTCACAACACACATCTTGTTTTCTTTGAAAATGCTTTAACCCTCTCATTTGTTACTCTGCTTTCCAACTTTCTGTTCACATTACGGGTGTATGTTCACAGATGAATGAGAGTCTGGAGAACCTACAACATAGTGTGAAGACAATGAGCCACCTGTATAGTAAGTCTGGAGACTCAAACCAACGGCCCCGCAGTGATTCTCCCACCATGTTTCTGTCACAGCTACCATTACAACAATATCATAAAGTCGAGGAAGATTACACTACACAGCTTACTGCATATACAAAGATACAATTCTTCCAGGTAAGTCGTCACACTTCACCATTTTTAGCTCGACTTTTCAAAGAAAATGAGAGCTTATACTGTCACCCGGGTGTCAGCGTCGGCGTTGGCGTCGGCATTGCAACAAAGGTTAAGTTTTTTCAAACATCAATGACTTTGGACAGCTCTTGTACACACATGTTGTCTGGGTTGTCCTGCTTAACATTCCTTGGCTTTATAGCAATTTTGTACCAAATTGGTGCATGATCGCTCCACAGGCTTATTTTACAGCACCAGCAAAGACCGCACAACTGTTAGACATGTAACAAAATATGATACATAATGAAATAATTGAAAAGAAATATTTCTAAAAAGACTCATTCATGTATACTCATACAGAAAATATTGAGGCAAAAGGAGAAAATGCTGGTTGCCGCTACATTTTCCCAAGCATTTCCTATAAAGGATGTCAAAACCCCGTCTTATTTGGAAATGGTCAAAAGATGAAAGGTACTGTATTGCTTTTATATTCAGGGGGAATAGCTGAGATGACGTGTTGTGGAAAAGATTCCATATACGAAACTCTGGAAGTCAGAGATCCGGAAAGCCTCTTTGTCCGTGGAGAGAATGAGGAACATCAAAACCAGGTGTTGTTTATTAAAGATTTAATGATAAAGCATATCACACTATTGGTATTTGTGTATTCAGGGTATAGCTGAGATGACGCGTTGTGGAGAAGATTCAATGTATGAGATTCTGGAAGTCAGTGATCCGGAAAGTCTGCTTGTCCGCGGAGAGAATGAAGACGTTAACATGGGTGACTGTAAGGAACTAGCGAGATTACAACGATTGTAAGTGTAAATAATCATTTCTTCAACAAGTCAAAGAACTGGGCCCTTATTGCATTTGAGATCAGCATGGATCCAGATCAACCTTTAGCTAAGTTCAGTCTGATCAGGGGCCATGCTGGAATCAGATTCCATGTACAATATTCTGAAAGTCAGTGAACCGGAAAGTCTACTTTTTCGGGAGGAGAATGGGAATGTAAACATGGGTGACTGCAAGGAACTAGCGAGATTATAAAGATTGTAAGTCTTAAGTTGCATTAAATTCTTTTCCAAGCAACACTATTGAAGGATGTCCGGTATGCAAGATTCTACAGTTGACATAATATTGTTAATATGATTAGGATAATTAATATGATTAGGACTAATACATTTACAATTTAGTGCAGTAAATATTGAGACAGAACAAGAAATTGCTGATATTTACTGTTACCATTTTTCAAGGAAAAAGAATTTCGAGAAATTGCATATATTTACTGTTACCGATTATTCTAGGTATGCTAAGAGTGAGAAGGACAGGATAGAAGCCCTTGCAAGTATGAAGAAAGCTCAGGGACAGTTGAAGAGTGGAGAGGGGATACTGGAATCACTGAACTCAGGGACATTTTCTACAGACACTGTAAAAAATAAGTATGTACAATATAAACATATGACAATCAACAGCCTGTTTAAGTAATTTACATAAACCTGTTGCCTAACAGCAAAATTCTAGGTTGATAGATATGATGTTGATGAAAATGAATGTTTATACTTGATAACACAGAATACATTGAAGCCAAAGGAGAAAACAATGCTTATTAGCTTATTCTCTCAATGTTTTTTTTCCATGCTTTCAAGGTCACCTGAGCATTAAATGCTTGGGATGAGCTGTTGTGATCGATTAATGTTGATGCTGAGCTTAATCTTGTCAATGTGCATCTTAAATTGCCAAGATCAGGCTAGGGAAATGGGAAAATATTAAAATAAACTCAAGAAATGTGATATGATTTGATCAACCTGTAAGGGTAGATTGTTTGTGTTTGATAGAAAGTTTAAGAATACTGTATACTGATGCTATGATTTCTTTTGTTTGGCTCAAGATGCTGCATCATCATCCTTGGATACCCATCGGTCTTGCTACGCTACATGACATGTAGCATTGCAAGACCCCTGGGTATCCGAGGACGCTGCATCACATAACTTTAATTAATTAGACTGTCCCCACATTGTTTTTGGACCTAAACTTTCTAGCATGGGTCCCTTACATGTAACTCTTTTGAAGAGAAGCTGTTCTTTAATCAATTGAAACACTTTATTATACCCCCCACAACAAAGTTATGGGGGGGTATACTGGAATCAGGTTGTCCGTCCGTCTGTCCGTCCGTCCGTCTGTCCGTCCGTCCGTCTGTCGTCCGTCCGTGGACATAATCTTGTGTCCTCTTCTCCTCCCACAGTTTTTGACCAATTTTTCTGAAATTTTATCAGGATGTTCCCTATCATATGAAGTTGTGCACCTGCAATTTTCATGTTGATCCAGTCATTAGTTTCAGAGTTATGCCACTTTGAAGTTTTTAAGGGGGGGGGGGGGGGGTGGACATAATCTTGTGTCCTCTTCTCCTCCCACAGTTTTTGACCAATTTTTCTGAAATTTTATCAGGATGTTTCCTATCATATGAAGTTGTGCACCTGCAATTTTCATCTTGATCCAGTCATTTGTTTTAGAGTTATGCCACTTTGAAGTTTTTAATGGGGGGGGGGGGGGGGGAGTAGTCAAAATTTACAATTTCGTGTCTGTGTTCTAACTTGAGAACCATTTGATCTAGGATCATGAAACTTTACACAGTTGTTGCCCATGACCAATGGAGGTGCCCTATTGTTTTGGGGTCCCCAAGGTCAAAGGTCAAGGTCACAGTTGGACTTTGTTTAAAATCCGTTTCCATGCTCTAAGTCAAGAACATTTTGACCGATAGCACTCTTTCAGTGACAAGGCCCTAGTGGGGGGTATTCGTCCGCTTTGCGACAGTTCTAGTTTCCTTTCAGAGAAAGGCTACAAGAACTTAAGAACCTACTTCAGGCCACCAAGAGTGATATTTTAGACATAACAGATGGACATCTACCAGGGTTAATACAGGAATGTAGAGATGCTAATGTGTTATTGGTGCTGACCGGTGATTATGATCTGAAACTGAATAGACAGGACTACTTTACATCTAACCAAGATAAGGTTTGTTTTCCATTTTATGCCTCTTTTTGGGTATTTGAAGAATTGGGGACATTTTTTTTTACTGTCTGTCTGAAATTTTATTTGAAAGTTTTATGTTTTAGAGGCATTTTTGTTTCACAAATACTTCTTGTTTGTGTGGTTGTATCTCCTTATTTCCAAAAACTCCTACATTTATAGGCAGAATGGGGTGAAATTTTCACACAATGTTTCAAGTCCCTTATCTTTTACATGTTGTTAGTTTTGCCAATATGTTGTGCAACAGAAATAGAAGACTTAAATGATAGCATAAAGAGTGGGGTATACTACTTTGGTATACAAACCATCTTTAGAACCCAACTTATATACTTTATATTACAGGTTATAAATCAGCTAATTGTCCAGCGATCCAGGAATGAGTTTTTGACGATGGCATTAGAGTTAGAACTCAGAAAACACAGAGATTTCCACCACTTGCTTACAGCTTTACATAAACAGCTCTCTGACCAGTATGTGCAGTGGCAAGCTAGAATGGTAGGTCTTGTAAACCTGTTTGTGCAGATGTAGCAGTTTATCTTGGCCCCCTGGGCAGCTTAGTCCAGGGGGCCAGGATAAACTGTTACACGGGGATGTGGCTATTGCAGAGTTCATATTGCATTGAAATCTGAATAATGGGATCCCCGGTTTGATCCATGACTTTGATTATTGTCCTTTCTGATATTTGTCTAACACCAATGGAAGGATAATTGTAAACTTAAGTGGTATGAGCAGATGGAAGTTCCGAAAGGTTGTTTTGGTAATACTTGTGAGAGAAACAACATGAATTGATGGTTAGGTGCTAAAGCGTCCCAAATATGACTAAAATTCTGTTTAAAATGGTGTATCATTATCTTCCGAACACTTCTTGAAATTGATTAGGGTATTCCAATTTTAAGTTTTGGATGCCAGGGTCAATTTTCCTTGCTACAGATTACCCCGAAGATGCAAGTGTTTGGTATCTAATAATGGATGGAATACCTAAAACCCAATTCAATCTATCAACTCATTGATGCTGATCCATGATTCTTGTGACTTTGGTTGGCAGCATAGACAAAATAGCAGCCTGCATATAGCTGTCTGATCTTTGTTTATACAATCTACTTGTATGTTACCAGTAAAACAAGAGTGCCTGAAAGGCACTGATATCGCTCACCTGAGTTCTTCGTGTATTTGATTGTGTACAATATAGGTTTTGTTGTAAACAAATATATATGTCAGTATTATGTCATATTAAATTATTGTAAACTAGAATATCACTGAAAGTGATCATACCCCCAAACAGCACTGTTTTTGTGCATTTTGTTAAGTCCAATAAGCCCTGCCTCCCCCAAGACCACAATTATTGACGAATAAAAAATTCTCAAACAGATATTGTAACGAGTCACCCAATGATCATTTCTGCTAAGTTTGGTAACGAATTGCCTGATGGTTAAGGAGAAGATTTTGGAAGAATTATTTAACAATTTCTTGAAGTCTGGTAAGCCACACCCTGTAAGCCGATGTTTTTCACCCAATCAAAAATTCATGAACATGTGTTGAATACAGTCTCTCAAGGGACATTCCTGCTACATTTGGTTCAAATTGGCCGAATAATTGATTTTTAAAGATTTTTCACATGATTTCTCCTAGTCCGATAAGCCCCGCCCTGCCACGCCCACAATTTTTGACAAATCAAAAATTCACGAACAAGTTTTGAAAAGGGTCACCCAAGGAACATTCCTTTCAAGTTTGGTAATAAATAGCCCAGTGGTTAAGGAGGAGAAGATTTTTGAATAATTATCTTTCGATTTCTGGAAGTCTGATAAGCCCCGCCCTGCCACGCCCACAATTTTTGACGAATCAAAAATTCATGAGCATGTGTTGAAAACAGTCACTCAAGGGACATTTCTGCCAAGCTTGGTTCAAATTGGCCTGATAATTTATTTTTTTAAGATTTTTCACATGATTTCTCCAAGTCCGATAAGCCCCTCCCTGCCACGCCCACAATTTTTGACGAATCAAAATTTCACGAACAAGTTTTGAAAAGGGTCACCCAGGAAACATTTCTGCCAAGTTTGGAAAGAATTGGCCAAGTGGTTGAGGAGGAGACGATTTTTGAAGAATTACCTAAAGATTTCTTTTAGTCTGATAAGCCCCGCCTTGCCACGCCCACAATTTTTGACAAATCAAAAATTCACGAACAAGTTTTGAAAAGGGTCACCCAAGGAACATTCCTTTCAAGTTTGGTAAGAATTAGCCCAATGGTTGAGGAGAAGAAAATTTTTGAATAATTATCTTACGATTTCTCGAAGTCTGATAAGCCCCGCCCTGCCACGCCCACAATTTTCACCAAATCAAAAATTCATGAGCATGTGTTGAAAACAGTCACTCAAGGGACATTTCTGCCAAGCTTGATTCAAATTGGCCTGAAAATTGATTTTTAAAGATTTTTCACATGATTTCTCTAAGTCTGATAAGCCCCGCCCTGCCACGCCCACAATTTTTGACGAATCAAAAATTCACGAACAAGTTTTGAAAAGGGTCACTCAAGGAACATTTCTGCCAAGTTTGGAAAGAATTGGCCTAGTGGTTGAGGAGGAGAAGATTTTTGAAGAATTCCCTAATGATTTCTTTAAGTCTGATAAGCCCCGCCCTGCCACGCCCACAATTTTTGACGAATCAAAAATTTACGAACAAGTTTTGAAAAGGGTCACCCAAGGAACATTTCTGCTAAGTTTGGAAAGAATTGGCCCAGTGGTTGAGGAGGAGAAGATTTTTGAAGAATTTCCTAATGATTTCTTTAAGTCTGATAAGCCCCGCCCTGCCACACCCACAATTTTTGACGAATCAAAAATTCACGAACAAGTTTTGAAAAGGGGCACCCAAGGAACATTTCTGCCAAGTTTGGAAAGAATTGGCCCAGTGGTTGAGGAGGAGAAGATGTTTAAAGTAATTGTTCACGACGCACGACGCACGACGCACGCCGGACACAGGGTGATCACAAAAGCTCACCTTGAGCATGTTGCTCAGGTGAGCTAAAAATACATAAAATTTATCATAAAGACTGGTTATTACAGTATTTCTATTTCATAGATCTTTTATTAAAATTCCTATTCATTAAGCCTTTCCCAAACAGCCAAATTTTGCACTTTTCCAATTAAAAGCTGCTTCAGAGAGACGATATTGGTATGATTTCACATAGAAATTGTGTATATTATGGCTCAGAAAATATTGAGGCTAAAGGAGAAACTTCTGGAAATCAGCAGTTTCTTCTTTTGCCTCAAGGTTTTCCCAAGCCATTTCTATTAGGGATGTCAATTCCAGGTCTTGTTTGGGAAAGGGGTAAGTGCTATATATTTTCTGACAACTTCAAATGCATGATTTTTTAAAAAGAGTGTTTTCAACTTATTGTTAACCTTTGTCTCGCTGACATTAAATTGTTTCTAACAAATTGTCAATTTAAAAGACATTTCAAAAGGTTTATTACAAGTTTTTGCCACAATTATTAAGTATAAAACAGGCAGTGTAGGCTAAGATCAGACTGCATGTCTTTGCAGACTGATTGTAGTCTATACTGATTATGTGATTATGTTTGCAGACAGTAATGAAGGATAAGGCACTAACTGGAGACAGACACAATAGAGAGGCTGTGGATTTTAGGGATAAAAGTACTGCAAGATTACATAAAATGATAGGTAAGGGGGAGTTCTTAACACTTTTCTTATTGTCAAAATTTTGGACTTGTCAAAATTAATAGATGTTGCAGATCCAGTGGCAGATCCAGAGGGGGTTTGTGAGGTTCAAACAAACCCTGCCTCTCAAGCCTCATTATTTCCTTTTGATGCAGAAATTCAGTCAAAATTGTGTGATATACTCTGGTGTGAGAAATGCGAGAAACACATGATTAGGTGCACCAGTTTCAGTAATATTGAAAAAGCGTTGAACTTTGGTTTGGGTGAAAACCATCACATTCAATTTGACACAGGTAGGCCTTTCCCCCCAAACCAGTATTTGGACTCTTCCAATTTAAATGTTTCTGCAGACAGCATAATTTGCGTTGATATGATATGCTTGGTTTAAAATATAGCATAGAATATATAGAGGCAAAAGGAGAAAATGCTGATCATCAGCATTTTCTTCTTTTACCTCAATGTTTTCCCAGGCCTTTTATTCTACGAACATCCAAACCAAGTCTTGTTTGGGAAACAATTAAGCTTTAAATTGCCCACTTAATTGTTCCAGATACTGGTAGTCCCCCAGACCACCAACAACTGTTTGTGACTTACACATCTAGGACATTTTACCATGTGGGAAATGACAGGAACACATGGTTAGGTGCACAATATTGTAACTGTTGACTACTTTATTGTTACAGATACTGGTAGTAATCCTGAACAACAACAACTATTTGTGACATATTCATCCCTAGTGGAGAATGCAACCAGGTTAAGTGACAAACATGCCCAACTTGCTGATTCACTCTCACAGTCAGTTAATATAGGATTAGATAACATACAGGCACTGTAAGTAACTTGTTGTAGCAGGGTTTGTTTGGGAGAGGGTTAACCCATTACCAGACAGCAAAATTTCGGAACAGTCGAATTACAAAGATGTTGCAGATAACCATTTCAAGAGATTGGAATTTCATATTTATTTGTCTTTTTGGTTTTTGTCTTTTTTGTCTTTTTGGTTATTTGTCATATTGTTTTGGTTTTTGGTTTTGGTTAATGGATGCCCAACTCACTGACTCACTGCCCCAGTCACTTAATACAGGATTAGATAATATACAAGCACTGTAAGTAAAGTTAACCCTTTCTGTATGGCAAATATATTGACTTCAAATTTTAAGGCTGCTGCAGGTGACAAAATGGGTGTTGATAAAGATTAGATTTTTGTATGATATAACAAAGAAAATAATGAAACAAAAGGAAACAAGAAAAACATTCCGAGCAATTTTCAAAACAATTAAGCCAAAATTGGCACTTCTATTAATGTCCATCTGTCTGTCTGAAAACTTAACATTGGCCATTTTGGGGGCATTTGTGTTTCACAAACACATCTTATTTACAACCTATTTTATATGGTTACAGTGAACACAGTTTGAGTGTATGTGAAAGTCTAGTATATGAAGGATCGAGTACAACAACTTGACAACCTCAGTTAAATCCGAGACAGATTCAAGTGAAAATTACAAAAGTACAACTAGAGAACTGTCTGGAAAAACTTATGATGGCATTTGAGACCAACATGGATTCCAATCAGTCTGTGTTTGCACACAGTCTGATCAGAATCCATGTAGTTCACCCATAGTTTCTTTATAATCTATTGTATATAATTACAGTGAACACAGTTTGGGTGTGTGCGAGAGTCTGGTATATGAAGGATCAAGTACAACAACTGGACAACCTCAGTTAACCCTTTCCCAAACAACAAAAATTTAGGGTGATCCACTTTAAAAACTGCCACAAATGACAAAATGGATTTTATTAAAGATAGGATTTGTGTAAAATATGACACTGAAAATATTGAGACAAAAGGAGAAACTGCTGGTCATCAGCAGTTTCTTCTTTTGTTTCAATGTTTTCCCAGGCCTTTTCTATCAGGGACGTCAAAACCAGGTCTTGTTTGGGAAAGAGTTAACCCAGGGACAGATTCAGGAGAAAATTGTACAACTAGAGGACTTGCTGGAAAAACTTGTGGCATTTGAGGCCAACATGGATCCTGATCAGCCTGTGTATGCGCACATTTTGATCAGGACCCATGTTGTCCTCATATAGTTTCTTTATAATTTACTATATTTTATATGGTTACAGTGAACACAGTTTGGGTGTATGTGAGAGTCTGGTATATGAAGGATCAAGTACAACAACTGGCTTGCTGGAAAAACTTATGATCACATTTGAGACCAACATGGATCCTGATCAGCCTATGTATGCACACAGTCTGATCAGAATCCATGTTGCTCTCCCATAGTTTGTTTATAACCTATTTAATATGCTTACAGTGAACACAGTTTGAGTGTGTGTGAGAGTCTGGTATATGAAGGATCAAGTACCACAACTGGTCAACCTCAGTTAACTCCAAGACAGATTCAGGAGAAAATTGTACAGTTAGAGGACTTGCTAGAAAAACTGAGTCAAGGAATAAGAGATGTTGTGAAGGGACTGGATGACAAGAAAAAGGTGGGTTACTTAATGTTGTAACTATTGTTAAAAAATCCATGCTTTGAGAGATGTAATTAATTTCCATGCAGTCCATGATTTTACTGACACAAAATACTGGGAAAATGCTCCATTGTGATCTCAATTGCAGTAAAAAGCCAGGACGCATATGAGTAATTAAACTTCATCTGAACTTGTTACTAGCTTGAGTGCCGGCCACTTAAATCTTTATGATGAAACTTTTAACCAATGTTTATCCTCCATTTGGCATTAGCGATGAGTAGAAAGTAAGATGTAATGAAAATTAAATATTAGATAATAGAAAAGCAAAGTTATGAAACAATTGATTGTTTGGAATCAAGTAAATTCAGAAAGATTGATTGTTTTAAAGTCCAGTTTAGAGAGATCACATGCATTTCATTTACCATCTTCGATGTCTGTTCAAGTGCAACAAGCATTGCAATAGCCTAATGCAAAATTTTTTGTAAGTGCATATGAATATTTGTGCATTTTAAGTAGTTTTGCACCTAGTTCTCAACTGAAAATAACAGTAAAGATCTTTATTGTAACACAAACGTTTTGTATTCCTCAGGTCTTAAAGACAGACAGCCTGTTATTGAGGGAGAGAAAATTGTTTACCTATTTCTTCACAAACCCCAGTAAACTACATCAGACTATAGATGAATTGGAGACGAGATTACAGGCTGAGAAACACATACAGAAAACAGAATCTTAATGCTTTGTCAAACAATAACAGTGGTTTTGAGGTCTGCAATAGATGCATCTTCGGAAAACATTAAGAGAAAAGTTGAAAATGCTGGCTACGAGCATTTTCTACTTTTCTCTCAATATTTTATAATGTGCTACAGGTTCAAACTTCACTAACCCCAGTAAACTACATCAAACTATAGATGAATTAGAAAGAAGATTACAGGCTAAGAAACACATACAGAAAACAGAATCTTGACACGTTTCCCCAAAAATCTGTGGTTTTGAATTTCAGGTCTACAATACCAGTATATTTATCTTGGGAAAACATTGAGAGAACAGTAGAAAATGCTGGCTGTAGAAATACTTTCTGTTCTACAGCTAAAAATATTTACTAACCCAAGCAACCTTCACCATACTAAGATGAATTAGAGACAAGATTACAGGCTGAGAAACACATACAGAAAACTGAATCTTGACATGTTTCCCCAAAAATCTGTGGTTTTGAGGTCTGCAATAGATGAATCTTAGGAAACATTGAGAGAAAAGTAGAAAATGATGATGACCAACATTTTCTTCTTTTCTCTCGATGTTTTTTGTTCTACTGCTAAAATTATTCACTAATCCAAGCAACCTTCATCAGAGTAAAGATGAATTTGAGACAAGGTTACAGGCTGAGAAACATACAGAAAACAGACACTTAACACACACTGTGGTGTGTTTAGGATTAGAATGAATCTCAGTCATGTAATAGGTAATAATCCTTACCTTGCTGATTTAAGCCCTTTTATAAAGGCCGAATGTATGGCCTAGTCCAATTTTAATGCAATAACAGATGGCAAAATTAACCCTTTCCAAAACAATAGAGGCAGTTTGGGAAACATTGCTGTAATCTAAAAAGCCTTGTATGCCTTTACAGATAAGAGTTGGTA
This sequence comes from Fragum sueziense, assembly GCA_963680895.1. NCBI lineage: Eukaryota > Metazoa > Mollusca > Bivalvia > Cardiida > Cardiidae > Fragum > Fragum sueziense. The sequence goes on along the minus strand of OY804594.1, from coordinate 67,711,898 downwards.
ATGACTTAAAAGTGCAAAATATATTTCAATACTTATGAAACCTTATGCTATGGGTACTCATTGCAATAGTCTCCTGAAGACTCCCCAAATGAGTTCTCATAACATAGGCTTTGGATTTTTTATGCCCCCGATAGGGAGGCATCATAAATTTGACTTGTCCGTCCGTCCGTCTGTCCGTCTGTCTGTCTGTCTGTCCGTCTGTCTGTCCGTCTGTCCGTCATTCCGTCCAAAAACTTTAACATTGGCCATAACTTCCTTATTACTTAACATATTCGCTTCATACTTTACCACAACATTCCTTGGTACATTACCTTTCTGTAGGCACATACTTTGGTGACCTTGACCCCTGGATGACCTTGACCTTGAACATAGATTGGCAATAATTTAAAATCAAAGCAGTGTCGGGGGCATTGTCATCTTACAGTGACAGCTCTTGTTTGTCCTAATTTGTTGATCTAGAGTTTGTTAGGGTATATCAAAGAACAGAGTGAACAAGAGATGGAGAAGAACAGCATTTTACAGCTATCATAATTATGTTATACATGTATCTTGAATTAAAGTTAATGTAGATGTCAATATGTTTTGTTAAGTAAATGATATAATACACATTTTCAATTTAATTTAATTAAATAATTCATGAAAACTTTTATGTTGTTGTTACTATTTCTTGATGCAAATTAGAACCCACACAAATTTTTGATGTCGTTAGGAAGAAAGCTTAGAAAAATCATGAGGAAAGAGAAGAAATTGTCAATAGCAAGCATTTTCTAGAGCTTTCATACTTTTACCCTTTCCAAAACGACAAAATTTTAGGATGATCCACTTCAAAAATTGCAACAAATAACAAAATGGAAGTTATTAAAGATAGAATTTGTGTAAAATATTGCATGGAAAATATTGAGACAAAAGGAGGAACTGCTGGTTATCAGCAGTTTCTTTTTTTGTTTCAATGTTTTCTCAAGCCTTTTCTATTAGGGACGTCAAAACCAGGTCTTTTTTGGGAAAGGGTTAAGTGCGTCATAGTTGTTACAAACTCCCAATTGCACTCTCGAGCGATAGCTTGGCACGAAGTTGGCCATTGTTTTTACATTCCTTGCAGAGAAGTGTGGAAAATATGGAAAGAAAAGAGAATGTTGATAACCAGCATTTTCTCTTTTTCTCGCAATTTTTCCAAAATGTTAAATAACCTTTTGTTGATTGAATGTAGTTTGATGTACTCAACTACTAAGGTCATATGAAGATGGGACCTCGGTTTTAAAGTCTCATCCGAAAGACTGGAGAAGCGGGGGATCAAACCAGGGATCCCTGTGTTACAAGTCCAGGGCGTTACCACTGCACCACCTCCGCCCTAAATAACCTTTTGTACCTTAACAGCAAAATTTTAGGGTGGTCCAATTCGAAAGCTGCTGCAGATGATTTTTTTACCTGCGCATCCTGCAACTTTTACTCATAATTTGGTCTTTGGGATACAAAGTTTTAATTCTAGCGAGTCCCAGGATGCAACAATTTTTACAGATTTCCTATCAAAAATAGTGCATTGGACTCACTAAGCTAGTAGCTGGACTCATTGATATGGAATCTAGCAAGTCCCCAGGACTCACAGGCTTTAAATTGTAAACTAGAAGACCTGAAGGTCTTGAGTCGCTCCACAGGCCTGAATTTCATGTAATATTTAATCCAAGTTTTGATTAGATTGTTCAATGCTTGTGTTTCATAGAGCTAAAAAAAGTAACAAAACTAGATTGTTCAAAATGTGTGGTTCTTGAAGCAAAGAAAGTAAATTTACATGTTTGCCATTTGAGAAAGGGTAAAAGGAAATTGAAGAACATTCTAGCTTAGGATGTCACAAGCAATTAAAATTTTCCTTCTTCCCAACAGATCTAAATTAACAGAACATTGATTACTCCAAAATATTTCATATTTCTAAAAATAGATTTTGAGCTAAAAATAGATTCTGGGAAAAACCCTTTTCCAAAAATAATGCAAATGGCTGTCAAACCTAAATTTCTTCTAATATCAAGTACAAGTTTTCACTAGATTTTTCAATATGTGTTGCTCTTAAAGCAATTACAAAGTAACTATAAAGCTGAAAATACATTCATATAAGATCTATTAGTTACCAAGCTTTGCAACAGTCTTTATTAGAGTGATCTAAGTTTGGCTGTTAGAGTGAAAAAAAAGTCACAATTAGCAATTTGTCAAATTGAAAGGCATATAACTGATGATTTTATATTCCTATCTAGCTAAGAATCACACTAAAGCAAGATCCTAACTTCACCTACATCTTGTTTAAGTTTTGACCTGATTATTCAATATTTGTGGGTGTAAAGAGTGTAAAATCAAAGTCAAAAACAACAATTTTGTCAAATTCAAGGGCAAATAAATCATGATTTAAGATTCATATGAAGCTGAAAATTACACCAACACAAGATCTTATGGCCAGTAAGATAATGTGAAAGTTTTATGTTGATTGGTGGATATTTATGGTTGTTTTAGTAAAAATAAGGTCAAAAATGGTAGTTTTGTCAATTTCAAGGGCACATAACTCAAGAAGTAATATTCAGATCAAGCTGAAAATTGCACTCAGGTAAGATCTTATCAGCACTAACATTCTGACCAAGTTTTGTTTTGATTGATCAATATTTGTAGTGGCTAGACTGAAAACAAGTGAAAACAGCCATTTTTAATTCAAGGGCAGATAACTCCAGACTTTATGGTTCAATCAGAATTAATTGAAGGAATCTGATAGAGGACCACTTAAGGATCATACCTGTGGAGTTTGATTGAAATACATCAAGTAGTTTCTGAGGAGAAGATTTTTAAAGAAAAAGTTGACGACCGGACGCACGGACAGATGCACGCACGCACGACGGACACAACGCCATGACAATAGCCCGCTGGCCTGAAGGCCAGTGGAGCTAAAAAATCATTGTGGATGTTGATAAAGAAGGGATTCATGTACTGTAAATTGTAGAAACATTGAGGCAAGAGAAAACGCTTATTTAGCAGCATTTTCTATTTTTGTCTCAATGTTTTCCGAAGGGAGTTCTTATGGGCACCTAAGAACAGGTCTGTGTGAGAAAGCGTTAAACAGCATTTGCTATCTGTACCTGATCATGACTTCAACCAGTTGACAAATTTTGTTGTTTGGGAAAATGTTAAGATGGGACTGAAATGTCATATCTTCTGGCCAGTGCAGAAAAATAGATTGATCGATTGATTTGTAACACCTCTATCAACTGCTATAGTCCTATCGCACCAACTACCGTAGATTCCTCATTTCTTATTCCAGTGCTACTAGTAACAGTAACTACAACATCCCTACAGAGCCTCCAGCTGCTCGCTCACATAGGTACGATTATCAAAGCATTGATGGAGGACCATTTCGTAAGAAAGGATATTTGCTGCGGTCCAGGTCGAACACGGGACCAAACACAGGACCTCATGAGTGAGAGTCCAATGCGTTAACAACTCCGCTATGGCTGCGGCCCCAGTTGATAAAGACTTAACCCTTTCTATGCTAAATTTTAGACAGATCCAAACTGAACAAAGTTGCCGACAACATAATGATAGAAGACAGAAGTAATATTGTGGATGTAATGGCACAGAAATTAGTGAGGGAAAAAAGGATAAATTGATGATTATCAGCATCATTTCTCAATGTTTTCCTTAATAATTTCTATTATGGACTTCAAAATCAAGTATTGTTTGAAAAAGGATTACAAAAGTAGCAAAAATAATGTAATTGTTTCATATAAATTTATTTTTACCCACTTTCTTACTTGGTAAGCTTTAGTAGCAGGCTAAAATTCTTTCATAGTGTAAGAAATTGTATTGGCTTCAATGGAAAACTTAAGAAAACATTGATGAAAAAGACATTTTCGACAGTACACCAATGCAAAGACAGCAGTGATGTGATGTTCCCACTGCCAATCAGATCAAGCTTGATAAAGCGATCAAATACAAATTGAGCTTGGTAGTCATGGTTGATCGGGAGGTGGGTTGTTCTAGCTTGATCAACAATTAGATATAGTAAAGAAGTCATTTGGTTGTGTTTGATCGGGAAATTTAGGCTATCCATTTGATCTGATGAACAATGTGAAGTATTGGGAACATAACCTGGACATGCTCAATAAATTAATGAAGTATTGACACAAGAGGGCCAAGATGGCCCTGTATCGCTCCACTGGCTTTTAGACTTACATATATAAATGACAAGTGTAGGTACCTTAACTTTGTGTGATAGTTTACCCTTTCCCAAACAAGTTCTAGTTTTGACATCCTTAATAGAAAATGTTAAGAAACATTGAGGAAAAAGGGGAATATACCAATTAGCAGCATTTTCTCCTTTTGTCCCAATATTCACTGTGCTATTATGTTTACATATCCTCCTTTCTCAAAACATTTTTTACTGTCTGCATTAGCCTTTGAAGTGGAACAGTCATTATTTTCGCTTTTGGGGGATAGGGTTTAGGGAAAAACTTTCTTACCTTATCCTCTTCAATCCTTGTGGAGCACAGGGCCATTATTCATATGAAATATCATGTAGTGATTAATGCCAATATTAAACATGGTATACAAGATAGGAAAAAAATATTAAAAGACTACCACATTACAAAGTCACATATATGTCATTTAAAAGAAGTGCTCAGAGTACATGGGGAATAATCTAACATTTTTGGCCGTTTTTGAAATGAAATACAATGTACTGTTCCTAGGCTATGGATTGATTTTTTTTAACTTTCAATCATTATGGTACTTTTATTAGCCCTCTGAGAACCAGGTTGATCTTAAATTATTGAAGCTTTAACAGATTTATGATCAAAAGATTTGTATATTACAAACAATTTAACATTTAAGTGCATATCTTCTCTTTTTAACTATGTTTCCATTGTCTTCTGTTTCATGGGTTACTGACATTTTTCAGTTAAAGTATTTACTATTACCTCTTTTTAATATTTTTTTCCACAAAGACATAATTTCATATCTGATTTAGTGTTGTAATTGATGCATCAGCTTGAAAACTATTGAATGTATGCAGCATTTATCTGGTGTAGCAGTAAATTTTTCACAAGAAATCTAAACCATAATTATTACAAATGCATAAAATTACAGTACATTTAACTACTATAATACTGTTTTATAAAAGACCAATAAGTGGCATGTCAGTCAGGGTTAAACGAAGTTTAAACACATGTGGTTATATTTTAATTACCATATTTATTCTAATAAACGCCCCGGGCGTTTATTATAAACATGGTCGATAGAAAATTAGGGGGGTGGGCGTTTTTTAGAAGTATTCTTTAGTCTGTCAAAATTTTAGAATCAAATGTCAATTCATGGACTCGAAGTTGAGCAAGTCGAATTTGGCAAAATTTTGTTATAAAGACTGCAAAATATGATTTTCAAGGAAATTCCTTCGTTGCCAACAGATTTAGAGCTGAACATCCTCTTTTTCATTGTTTTTAGAAGTGTTCTTTTGTCATGACTCACATTATTTTAATTTGGAATGATGGGATTGGCGTTTATTAGAATCACCCCTTTTCGATGAGATTCTGCTGGAAACAAGCAGATTTTCAGCTGAGATTTCGGGGATGGGCGTTCATTAGAATATGGGTGTTTATTAGAATAATTAGGATATGATGTAGATCTTAGGTGAATCTTCATTGTAACTACAGCATAAATGCATGAGAAATAATATCTGCATGCAAAATATATGATATGTTAAAAAAAGTCAATATACAACATAAACAATTATAAATATTGTTTGGATAAGTAATCACACAGAATGGAAAAAAATCTTGGAACTCTTTGGAAGGTCATTGAATTAAACTAACAAGGACTTTCATTAACATGTTTTAAATACCAGAGTTTAAGACCAGTGTTTGTTATATACATTGGCATTGTCAGCAGACACTTTGTTAAAATGTTAAATTTGTCTTGTGCAATGAAACTGAAAAGTTAAATATCATTTTCAAACGCAGCGTAAACAAGATCATGGTCTGACCAAACACAGTTTATGACATCACTGCGTACAGAAGGCATGTTTGTGTAGATATGATCAATTAAAGATCCTGAACTAGATGTTGGCTTCTGCACGACTTGTATACACCCAAATGTCTCCTGTATGAATTGTCTGAAAGTTGAATTTTTCTCAAGTATATCAACATTGATGTCTCCTTGAATTATGAGCATTTTACCCATACTTCTTTCAAGCAGATTCTGCCGTAAAAATGATTTGAAGTCTGTTACAGAACTTCCAGGTGATCTATAAAGAGTAGCAATCAGGGTTTCTTTTCCAAAAAGCAAAACTGTCAAGACCATCATTTCAAAATGTTTCTTCATGACTGAGTACCTATCTAAAACCTGTACACCATTTTTAACATAGACCACTATCCCTCTGTGTGGACGAACATTTCCTGCTTGCAAACCATCCTGTCTAAACATCTGGAACCCAGTTTGCTGCAATGACTCGTCTGAATCTGTCTTCATTAGCCATGTCTCTACTAAACCAATTATGTCTGATGACTTGGCATTAGGATCATGGAACAGTTCATGTAAGTGACTTCTGAGGGAGCAAATATTGTGCATCATACAAACAAAATGGCTGTGGTTGATTGCATAAACAGGTGTATAGCATAATTTTAATTGTCTGGTTTCCCTAAGACGTGACATTTCTGATGTGACACTTTCAGACACAGATATCTTGCTTTCATTGAGGTTTAAAACAGATAGACCTTGTAAAGTTTTAGATCTGCTGATTGCCACATAATGGGCATGAGGGAAAACACGCTTCCCAGTCATGTCAATAACAACTTTACTAAGTGTATCACCTTGTGACTGTGAACTGTTTTTGCTGTTGCTTGCCTTAATGGAATCTGGACTCTTACAAATGTTTTTCTGAAATAAACGAAATTTCGTCTACAGTCAAATATTGGGGTCCATGAGGAGTTAATGGTACTATCATACAAATGTTGATATTTAGAACGCCAAGCAGAACCAGTATCAGCGTTGTTGAATTCAACCCATACAATACTTGGTCTTGAAGTGTTTTTCTGTCGTCGTTCAACTTTGGTGACAACACAGGAAGATCCATTGACCAAGCCATCATCTACATCTAAATTAACACACAAATCATAAATCATTCCAATAGCTATTCCCACAGTTTTACTGAGTCCGGCTGTGTGTGTTGAATCAGACGGTAGTCGTGATACTAATTTGTCTTTCACTGTTGGTGTGTCATCACTTAAGACATGATCAAGAGCTGAAATTGTGCATTTTTCTGTATTTGCAGTCTCAAAGTTCTTAAAATTGAAAGCATTAACAGATTCATTTGTGTTAAATAAATGAACTTCATTTCTAGGGTAATCTACATCATCCTGACTGATTAATCTACTTTGTAACAGTGCAATGTCATCTTTTGTTTGATTTCCTTCCCTTAACCTGTTCAAAAGTTCTGCAAATTGTTTGTCATTCTTTTGTCTCATAATTTCTTGCAATTCATGCATTTCAACAAACTCTTGCCACAAATTCGTAGCCAATGGTCCAAAGTTACTTTTCAAGTTTTCAAAGATCCATCCATCCATGACAGGTTTTAACTGGAAAAGGTCACCAATGAATACCATATGTATACCTCCAAAAGGTAACATGCTGCCTTTTATTTGTTTCAATCTTTCATTTATCAGTCTTAACATGTTATTCCCAACCATGGACACCTCATCGATCATAACAATAGCTAAATCTTTATACTTTGTTCTCAGACTGTTTAATGTGTCACTACTTAATGGAGTACAATTGTAGCCTTGACTAGCAGGAATTCGAAATGCTGAATGCAGTGTGATTCCGTTGATGTGAAAAGCAGCTTTACCTGTCGGTGCACAGAGTAATACTTTGCAATTTTCAGGATTATCGCCAGGAACAGATGTTAGGTAGCGCTGCAAGGCTTCAAAAAGAGCAGTCACAACTACAGATTTTCCTACGCCAGCACCACCAGTTAGAAATACATGAAGTGGATCTTTTTTTGCCTTGACAGTTTGAAGAACATGTACAAAAAATTCTCTTTGTTTAGCATTTAAAGATTTCACAAGTTCTCTAAAGACTGCATCTGACATTGTCTTTTGGCGAATACTGATGTCAACTGACGCTACAGATAGTCCTACATCTCCTGCAATATCATACTGTCTTTGATTGTCAGGTCTATCAGGATCAAAGTAAATGAATTCCACACTGTCCTTTGCACCTATCTCAACATCATCTTCCTCTGCTTGCAGATTACTTGGAGCAATTTCATCAAAGTTGTCTTCATTTTGGGCCTTCTCACATGCTTGGTCTAGTTCATCAGCATTCCTTTCATACTCATTTGCCTTGTTGTCAACAAAATTTTGAACCGATATATATCTTGCCTGGTATGTCTCGTGGCCTCCTTTTAAATCAATTTCTTCATTTCTCCATGGAAAGAATAGCAGTAGACGCTCTCTGTAATAATTTTCAGCATCAACCTTTTTTGAGAATCTCACATATCTCAAAATTTTCTTCCGTTTTCTTTTGCAAATGACAACACCATTTTTAAACTCGATTTTACCACCAGGTATGAGACCTGATGTCATTTCATTGTCATCATTTTCTGTAATTTTGTTTGCCTCCATTTCATCATCATTTGTGTCAAAATTCTCACCTTGGTCTTTATGAACATCTTCTGTATGTGAGCTGTTTACAGTGGGGCCCTTATCGACCTGTTCATCACAGTTTTTGTATATAATGTCTAACTGCGATACATAGTCTGCAAGACACCAATGTTCCAAAGCTTTAGGTCGTTTTGAATATCTTTTTATAATATTGTCTGATTCAATGTCAGTTGAATCACCTGGAAGTTTTTCTAAAGCTTCTTTAGATTTCAGGAGAAACGTTCTGTCTGCTGGCTTCGAAGTATTGATGAATACAACGTCTCTAGTGCATTTGGTAAGCGGTAGCTGTAGAAGTAGATAACAAGCTTCTTGAGCACTTACTTCAACGCTGTTCAGAAATTTGTTTCCGATGTGTCGTACTTGTTGTCTAAGATCCATATTTCCCTGTCTTGCTTCTTTACATGCTTCATGCATTAGTATACTCATTCCCCTTTGAGCTTTACTGATATATGACACAATGTAAACAGCACATGCATATGGATCCAGCACAAATTGTAAATCATGATTTCCACCCCAACCATTCAAAATTGGTTTCATATATGCATTTACTCTAGCTTCCCTAACTGTTCTCTTCAAAAAAACCTTAGGACTATTCAATGAACTTTGTATTGCTTTCAAATATTCCTCTTCATCTATGTTTAAAAGACGTAAGAAGTCTTCAAAACCCAAATCACAATTTTTCACATCATCTAATTCTTTCTGGATTTTTTCAAACAGGGCTTTGTAATGTTTATTTTTGTACAACTCAACCATTGGTTCCAAAATAGTAGTTTTTTCCATGGGGGGTAAAGGAAATCCAAATCTACAAACAGCTTTTCCCCCTTTCCTACATGACTTTGAGTGTTTATGGACCTGTAACTCAACTAGTGGTTCGTTTTCATCTTTGTTACAAGACACAAATTTGTCAATGAATTCTGTAACAGTTTGTTCTGAATGCTTTTTGTATTGGGGTGCACCTTCAATCCACATTAGCATGTGTATATGTGGAGATCCTCTTTTCTGAAATTCAACTCTATAGAAATAGTCAATAATTTTTCCAAGAGGTTCATGTGAGCTTTTTAGTACAGCATTTATGAATTCTTGGACACGGTGGTCAAAGTATCTAACACAAGTTACAGGGTCTTTCTGCACAAGCTTAGTTTTTTCTACCCACGACATTCCATCTATTTCTTCCTTTGACAATGTTTGTCCATCATTTAACTGAGATAACATGTTAAGTAAATCCTGCCATCTAGTGTCTGCTGAAGATAATGATGTAAACCAGGTAGGTAATCCCAGTTGCCTTATCATTGCAAAAACATCCTTTTTACGTGCATCAAAGTAAGGTGGAGAATTCCTTAGACTACGAAAAATGTAGTAACCCTCGTCTAATCTGACTATATTACTAAGACGAGATGTGTCGAGCATTTCGGATGCAGTTATTTTTTTCCCCTCATTTTTGCATCTCCTCAAAGCAAGATGAACTTTGTCCGATACCTGTTTCAATTGAACTTTCTTCATTTTAAAAAAAATGTTCGGAACATTTGATGCCACTCTTCTATCAACATGACGCAATTCCAACTTGCAAATATCACTATAATGAACCAAAACCTCTCTCTCTTCATTTGGTACACGTGTCTGTCCACAAAATATAGTAGGAAAAGATAAGTATTCAGCGTCCTTATCTTGGTACAAACTAAGTGGGGTTTGACCTTCACCTGGAGCAAATGTATACACATTTTCATGCGACGGGTCTGCTGCATCCAACATTGTGTCACTGTTACCAACAATTTTGTCAGTCTCATCAATTTCGCTGAAACGATCAGAGTCGTCATGATCATCTATTGAAGTCTCATTTGCTAGTATATCGTCATGTGTAACGTCTGTTCCAATAAATGCTCTGGTAGTTTCTTCAGAATCATTTGTTACAGTACTCAACCAGTTGTCATCCACCGTGATTCCTGATTCTTTGTACATATCACTGTGATTAATCAGCCAATTAAGGGCACTGACAACTTTTAATGGTCTTACGTTTTCTGTAAAATCACATCTCTTGTATGCCAATTTCTTTTTTAGTTTAACAGGTATTGTATACTGATTGTCAAAAGTTCTTGGCAAACTGTGAATTACAGGCTGTATGTCTATTGGTACATTCACAACATTTCCTTTGATAGACAATTGACCTCCTCTTGGTAATTCTCTAATTTGCATGAAAGGAATTCTCAGTGAAACTAAACGTTCTTCCAGTTGATGTAATTCTAACTCTTTTGGTCTGACAGGGAATGAATTTTTGTTGATAACAGACAGTGGAGGAACCTTATTCTTTTTAATATGCTCAAGACAAGTATTGCATACCCATTCACAATTATCTACTGATGTGTAATGAGTGGAAAACCTTTCAATTATGTCTAAAGAGTATCTTTGTTTGATCTTATCTAACAGAACAACTGAATGTCGGAACCAAGTTTGGTGACAACAAGTGCATACAAACACTGGACCCTCAGATATGGTATTTCTAAATTTCTGAATACACCTTTCAATATCATTTCCAAATCTGTTAGATATTCTGTTTGCTTTTTCTCTTGATTTGACAAATGACTGCTGTCTTTTAGTATGTCTCATTTGAGTATTCTTGTCTTTTTCTCAATCTTTATAACTCGGGAATGCCCGTTTATATTGTTTTTTCAATCTCTCTGCTTCACGATAAAGTTCACTAGCACGACATTTACGCTTCGATGCTTTTGTCATTGCCCGTTCTTTCTCTTGCCTCTGAGAATCTTGCCTTGTTTTACGTTTCGATACCTTTGTCATTGCCCGTTCTAGCTCTTGTCTTACAGAATCTTGCCTTGCTTTACGTTTGGATGCCTTTGTCATAGACCGTTCTAGCTCTTGTCTTTCAGAATCTTGCCTTGCTTTACGTTTGGATGCCTTTGTCATAGACCGTTCTAGCTCTTGTCTTTCAGAATCTTGCCTTGCTTTACGTTTGGATACCTTTGTCATAGACCGTTCTAGCTCTTGTCTATCAGAATCTTGCCTTGCTTTACGTTTGGATGCCTTTGTCATAGACCGTTCTAGCTCTTGTCTTTCAGAATCTTGCCTTGCTTTACGTTTGGATGCCTTTGTCATAGACCGTTCTAGCTCTTGTCTATCAGAATCCTGTCTTGCTTTACGCATTGATGCTTTTGTCATTGCCCGTTCTTTCTCTTTCCTCTCAGAATTCTGTCTTGCTTTAAGCATTGAAGCTTTTGTCATAGCCCTCTCTTTCTGTTTCTGGTTTTGATCTAGGCGCTGATTTCTTTTGTAATTTCTCATGTATTCTTTTCTTTTGTCAAGTCTGAATTCCTTTTGCACCTTTTCAGATTCTAGGATTTTCTTTCGTTTTGCTTTCAGTTTAATTAGTTGATCATCAAAATATCCAGCAAGTATTTCTGAAATTTCATCACTATTTGTATGAGGCCTGTCTTTAGCAGATGTGGATGTATTTCCAGTACTGAATGTAACAGGTAATATTTCAAACTGTGATGAATGATCAATTAACATGCTCTCGTAAAATGCATACATAAAGCACACTAAATCGTCTAATGAGGGGCATGAAACCAAAACGGATTTTCCTTCAGAAGCTGACATTCCATCAATGCCATGAGAGTGGGAATCAAAAAAGTGGTACATGCCATTCTTTTCAAAAACAGCGGAACAAATTAAACCAATCATAACCAAAAGATAGGATGAGCGACTAAAAGCTACATGAAGAGACTCATGAAGGGATGGAAAACCTGCAGTCCTGAACTGACTAGTACAGACCCCCGATATGACAGCACATTTATGTATAGTTATACACTGGCCCATAACTGTGACCATATTTGGCATTTCATTGAAATTCAAATAGAAACTTTTAAAAATTCCTTCCTCTTTCAAAGAAACTATTGCATTTTTGTATATCTGATCGCCATCAAGCAAAACATTATCTAAATTTTCTTTTGATATCAAATGGCCCAGCTTGGCATAGGTAAGGGCACACAAAGAATTGATTGTACATTGATTTCCACGTGAGTCAGGACTAAACCTTTGGTCAGCTTGGTCAAAGGAGCCAAACACAAAAGATAAATTCATATTAGTTTCAGAAAGTTCCATGTGAGTATAATTTTCAGTACATGTATACATAATCTCAGACTCAAGATCAGAAAGTTCCATTTCAGAGTTCAGAAACACAGATGGTTTTTGTGGGTGGGCTAGTCCCCCATCTGATAGTTCAGTAACACCCTCAGTAGACACAGATGGTTTTTGTGGGTGGGTAAGTCCCCCATCTGATAGTTCAGTACTACCCTCAGTAGACACAGATGGTTTTTGTGGGTGGGCTAGTCCCCCATCTGATAGTTCAGTAACACCCTCAGTAGACACAGATGGTTTTTGTGGGTGGGTAAGTCCCCCATCTGATAGTTCAGTACTACCCTCAGTAGACACAGATGGTTTTTGTGGGTGGGCTAGTCCCCCATCTGATAGTTCAGTAACACCCTCAGTAGACACAGATGGTTTTTGTGGGTGGGTAAGTCCCCCATCTGATAGTTCAGTACTACCCTCAGTAGACACAGATGGTTTTTGTGGGTGGGCTAGTCCCCCATCTGATAGTTCAGTAACACCCTCAGTAGACACAGATGGTTTTTGTGGGTGGGTAAGTCCCCCATCTGATAGTTCAGTACTACCCTCAATAGATGTTTTTTGTGAAATTGTATGTCCTCCATGTGCTATTTCGTTGACATCCTCAGTAGGCACTGATTGTTCTTGTCCATAAGCAGTCCCATTATCATGATTTGTAGATGTTGAAGAAATGTTTTGTATTCCCTCTGCCTCATTTGAAACGACCAAACTATTACACTGCAATGTTGCCCTCCGTGCCTTTCCAATTTTCCAATTTCTTTTCCTAGGCATTTTACAGCAAGTTCTCTGCAAAGAAACAAAAAAATCATAACTAAAAGGACTAGCAACCATTTTCCAAAATGGTCTCTGGTTTTGATGTTTTTAATAACATTTTTGACAAAAGGAGAAAATGGTAATAATCATCATCTGCTCCTTTTGCCTGAATCAATTCTATTTCTTTATTTAGATAGATCTATTTCAAACTATATATTTATTTTGCTCTCTGCAAAAGCTCTCAAATTTAAAGTAAAATGTTTACTGTGTGGGAAAAGGTTTATCTAACTGGATCCAATCAATAACTCTGCCCATCTTTAACAAATGAAAAAGTCAAATTTCTTTTTCATATGACATTTAATAATCTAATAAAGTTATTATCGATATTGTTTGTTTAACCTTCATACAAATCAGAAAAAAATACATTTATTGTTTTCAATAAGAGTAAAATAATAGTAATTTTGAATAAACTGTGATCACACAAATGCATCATTTTTTTGCCTAAAAATTCCCATAGAAAAATATCTGTGCAAAAATAGACAAACAAACAGAACTAAGATTAATCTTACTTTGCATTACTTTATCCTCAATTTATTTGTACTAGTCATTTTAAACTGTTCATTTTAAAATGTGACATAGAGTTCAATCACTTACCTATAACTCAAAGTAGTTCTCTAAGTCAATTCACTATTCTGCCTTACAAAATGTTATTGTAGTTAGCACATCTTCTGCAGTCCAAATTTATACATGAAATAAGTGTCACTGCCACATCTTCCTTAAATCCAATTAGAATTTTTGAGAATTATTCACTATTACACATCTTTCACTGTCAAGATTTATGAATAAAACAGGTGTCACTGCCACATACTGCTCATATCCAATTTTAATTGTTCATAATAATTCACTATTACATATCTTTCACAATTCAGATCCATGGATAAGACAGGTGTCACTACCACATACTGCTTAAATCCAATTAAAATTATTCACAAAATCTCATATTCAATCTATATCTGTGTCACAGTCTGTAATAGCTTTTCAAATCACATATTTTGTACCACTATCACTGACACTTTGTCTAACAATCAAAATCAAATACTGTAATACATTCAGTTTCTTGCGTTTTATTTAGCTTTTCAGTACCTTAAAAACCAAAAACAAATTGCTATCACATGTGGGAAAACTACGAAAACGTTCAATGAATGTATTTCAAGATAGAATAATTGTTATAATTGCAGTCAGCAAGGCGGTTTATCCTATAAGAGGCCAAACACAATCACTGGCAAAAATATCTTGTTATCAACAGATGAAAAAATAATTCATTGATTCAAATGAATATATTTGTAAAAAAAGCTATAACACACTAAATTTTGAAATTAATTGAAGTATAATAACATGTAGTCCCAAACAATGGTTTTAAATCATACATGTGGACTTATTTTCTTATTCTATCAGGCATTTAAAAATTAATTTTTTGACAGCGGCACTCACCCGGTACAGGTTGACATTTGCGATAGCTTTTAAATGTTAGGAATACTGAGTGGTACATTCAGAAATCAAGGTAATTTATATTTCTAGCACAGTTAATTGGATTAAATATCATATAAAGTATGGATAGCTCAGATATTATCAAATTATTTGCATTTGCAGTACAGATTCATTTAAATCAATGTTATGTTATTATAATAGATCTATCTTTTGTTTTTAAAATTTCTTAGCTTTAGTTTAAAACTATGGTTTAGAAGTAAATTTTGTTTTCCTAAGTTTCAGAACTGTAACAGTGCAACAAAAGGCATTTGTTTAGTAAGAACATAAAATTCCCTTTTGAGCCAAAATCAAGATTAAATTTATTTTTTTAAAAAAATTCTGAATAAGTATAATGTATATTTAGGTGATGTTGAAACTGTGAAACTGTGGTAGACTCCAAAAACAACCTGAAAAAGAAAACAAAAGCATATTAACTAGGAACATTGATATGTTCAATTTTGATCCTTTGAAAAATAGAGATTCGTATGACATCGCAAACATTGGAGGGAATCTGATCTGTACTGAAAAATAAAAAGCAAGGAAAATGCATCACTCTCTACAGCTGAATAATTTCGAGATAACACAAACAAGGAAGATTCCTGTGAAGTTTGCTTCAAATTGGTCCAGTAATTTTGGAGAAGAATTTTAAAGATTTTTTGAAAATTCAACTTTATTAAATAAAAACTCAAATTCTACACAGAATTTATTTTATTGAAGGAATTTGGAAGAGATTCATGCAAGGAAGATTCCTGTGAAGTTTGGTTGAAATTAGTCACGCAATTTTGGAGAAGATTTTTGAGGATTTTTTTCAAAAATTTAATTCAATTTATTTAATTAGAATTTCAGTTCTAAAAGGAATTTATTTTTTTGAAGAAATTTGGAAGAGATTCATGCAAGGAAGATCTCTGAAATTCGGTTGAAATTGGTCCAGTTGTTTTGGAAAAGAAGATTTTTTCGAAAATTTAAATAAATCTAACAAAAATTTAGGTTCTACACGTAATTTATTTTTTGTACAGAACTGTAAAAAGATTTATGTAAGGAAGATTCCTGTGAAGTTTGGTTGGAATTAGTCCAGTAGTTTTGGAGAAGAAGATTTTTCAAAAATTTAATTTAATTTATTTAATTAAAATCTAAGTTTTGAACGGAATTTATTCTTTTCACTGAAATCAAAAAAGATTCATGCAAGGACAATTCCTGTGAAATTTGGTTGAAATTGGTCCAATAGTTTTGGAGAAGAAGATATTTAAAGACTTTTCAAAAATTTAATTTAATTCATTTAATTCAAATCTAAGTTTTAAACGGAAATTATTTTTTTCACAAATTCAAAAAAAGATTCTTGCAAGGAAGATTCCTGTGAAGTTTGGTTGAAATTGGTCCAGTAGTTTTGGAGAAGATGATGTTTAAAGATTTTTCAACAAAAAATTAATTTAATTAATTCAATTTAAACCTAAATTCTGTACGGAATTTATTTGTTTGAAAAAATTAAGAAGAGATTCATGCAAGGAAGATTCCTGCGAAGTTTGGTTAAAATTGGTCCAGTAGTTTTGGAGAAGAGGATTTTTAAAGATTTTTCAAAAATTTAATTTATTTAATTAAAATTCAAATTCTGCACAGAATTTATTTTTTTTTTCAGGAATTTGTTAGAGGTTCATGTAAGGAAGATTCCTGTGAAGTTTGGTTGAAATTAGTCCAGTAGTTTTGGAGAAGAAGTTATTTAAAGTTTTTTTTTTCAAAAATTTAATTTAATTAATTTAATCAAAATCTAAGTTTTGAACGGATTTTTTTTCACCCAATTCAAAAAGATTCATGCAATTAAGATTTCTGTGAAGTTTGGTTGAAATTGGTCCAGAAGTTATGGAGAAGAAGATGTTTAAAAAAAAATTCAAAAAAAATTTAATTTAATTAATTTAATTAAAATTTGAATTCTGTACGGAATTTATTTGTTTGAAAAAATTTAGAAGAGATTCATGCAAGGAAGATTCCTGTGAAGTTTGGTTGAAATTGGTCCAGTAGTTTTGGAGAAGAGGATTTTTAAAGATTTTTCAAGAATCTAATTTATTTAATTAAAATTCAAGTTCTGCGCAGAATTTATTTTTTTGAAGGAATTTGTTTGAGGTTCATGTAAGGAAGATTTCTGTGAAGTTTAGTTGAAATTAGTCCAGTAGTTTTGGAGAAGAAGATATTTAAAGAATTTTTCAAAAATTAAATTTAATTTATTTAATTAAAATTCAAGTTCTGCACGGAATTTATTTTTTTGAAGGAATTCGGAAGAGGTTCATGCAAAGAAGATTCCTGTGAAGTTTGGTTGAAATTGGTCCAGTAGTTTTGGAGAAGAAGATGTTTAAAGAAAAAGTTTACGCACGCACGGACGGACGGACGGACGGACGACGGACACAGGGCCATGACATAAGCCCCGCTGGCCTTCGGCCAGTGGAGCTAAAAATCAAATGCACAAGTTTGAAGCTTCTGCAATGTTATGTTATTGAGCCAGTATCTGGAAAATGGTCCATAACCCTTTCCCAAACAGAAAAAGTTTAGACTATTCCATTTTGAAAGCTGCTACAGAGCACTAAACATGTTGATAAAGATGGCATGTTTTCAAATATAGTGCAGAAATATGGTGACAAAAGGAGAAAATGCTGATCATCA
The DNA here is from genome assembly GCA_963680895.1 of Fragum sueziense. Lineage (NCBI taxonomy): Eukaryota > Metazoa > Mollusca > Bivalvia > Cardiida > Cardiidae > Fragum > Fragum sueziense. The sequence goes on along the minus strand of OY804594.1, from coordinate 67,694,151 downwards.
GCATTTTCTTCTTTTGCCTTAATGTTTTCCCATAACTTAAAGTCAGGGTTGCCACTAGTTAGAGGAGATAAAATTCCCTGACAATTCCCTGACATTTCCCTGACAAAATTGGAAAATTCCCTGACATGTTTCGTCGCAGTAATTTCGCGGTAACTCACGATGTCTCGAGACAATTTTTGATGGCGATCTTGAAATCATTAATTTCATGGAACTGCATCTTATTTTTTCAAAATTCTCTGACAATTCCCTGACATTTGCCAGTATTTTCAAATTTCCCTGACAGCTCAAAAAATTCCCTGACAATTCCCTGACCTTGAAAAAATTTAAATTTCCCTGACTTTTCCCTGACGCGTGGCAACCCTGAAAGTATTTGAGACCACCATGTTTCCAGATAAAACTAAGTGTAGTCCAATCAGATCCAAGCTGTTCTCTTAACCCATTACCAAACGACAAAATTTTGGACTGTTCCAATTTGAAAGGTGTTGCAGACGATAATTTCAAGTGCTTGGAATTTTACATTTTTAGGTGTTTTTGTTTAGAAAACATCGTGGGAAATGAAGAAATTGCTTGTCACAAGCAATTTCTTCATTTTCCACAATGTTTTTCAAAGCATTTTTCTTAGGGGCGTCAAAAGGTGTTAATGTTTGGTAATGGGTTAATTTCTACAGGTGCTGGCGGCTGGAGCACCTAACCATGGATTCCTGATGTTTCTCTCACCATTTCTACCATAACATTCTTTATGAGCCTCCTGCTGTTTGCTCACATTGGTTTACGGATATCCACCCATTGGTAGGAGACATGTTTTCCTGGGTCAGGGATGGAACATCAGTCCTCATGAATGAGAACCTGATGCCCTATGGCCAGAAAGTAAACTATTGGTCAAATTCATGTAAATAGATTAAACAATTCATAACTGACCAACATTCACAAATAAATTGCACCGATATTGACAATGACAATCAAATTCGCTTAAATGTAAAGACATGCTATGCATTATCCTTTCCAAACAATATTCTCCTTTTTCAATCTATATTTTCTTGGCTATAACATACAAAGCTTTTCTAATAGCAATGTAGTCGGGTATGATAACATTTTGTCGTCTTCCTGAAAAATAAATGTTTGGGAAAACATAGAGACAAAAGAAGAAATTGCTGATAATCAGCAAATTCTTCTTTAGTCTCAATATTTTCTGAGCTTTACAATAAATAATTCTTTTTTTTTCAACTCCAATTTTGTACCCTCCAGATGCTTTCAAATTGAGAAGTCTTCACTGATGCCATTTGGGAAAGGGTTTAACCCATTACCAAACGGTAAACTTTTAGGATGATCCACTTCAAAAACTGCCACAAATGACAAAATTGAAGTTATTAAAGATAAAATTTGTGTAAAATATGGCATAGAAAATATATAGACAAAAGGAGAAACTGCTGGTTATCAGCAGTTTCTTCTTTTGTTTCAATGTTTTCCCAAGCATTTTCAATTAGGGCCGTCAAAACCATGTCTTGTTTGGGAAAGGGTTTAATCCTTTCCCAAACAAGCCCTGATTGCCTTATAGAAACAGCTTGGAAAACATCGAGACAAAAGAAGAAAATTCTGATAATCAGCATTTTCTTCTCAATATTTTTAGTGGTATATTGTATGCAAATCATATCCTTATCAACATCCAATTTGTTGTGTGCAGCAACTTTCAGATTGGACCACCCCAAAATTTTGTCGTTTAGTAAAGGGTTTAAAATACTGTGAATAGAATAGCAAGACACATGATTCTGACTGAAAATAATGAATGAAGATGAATAAAATCACTGACACAATCACACAAGAAATGAATGAACAGGTTTTTTGCCCGGCCACGCTTCTTTCGCATATTTCTTTTTCTTCGGTTCCTTCCCAACCTCCTCCGTAACAGTCACATTAACGTTCGGTGTAAGATTAACTTTCGGTACCACAAGGTCTTCGTCCACATTTGGTGCGAGATTCGGCAACGGCACACCAAGTTTAGCCGCCATACTGAATGAACTTGCGGCTGATAGTCCGGCACCGGGCATGTCATATAATCCGGGTGAATATGAAAAACTTTGTAAACGTTGCGTAATTTTGTCTGTCATTGAACTTGAATCCAGACCTGTGTCTAACTTGGGTCTCTGAAATAAATAATAGGAAGTGAAAGAACAATTGCAATAACCCTTTCCCAAAAAGCGACAGTTTAGACCATTCCACTTTAAAAGCTGCACAGCCTATAACAAAATATATGTGGATGAAGATAGGATTGGTTTAAAAAAAGAATAGAAAACACAGAGGCAAAAGGAAAAAATGCTGGTTATCAGCATTTTCTTCTTAGAATAAGGTCAAACTTTAAGGTCAAGGGTTCAAATATGGTATCAAATGTGATGTTAGGTTTTGGCAGGAGATATTCACACATGAAATATCAAGGTTCTATCTCTAACAGTCCCTAAGAAATATATATTATACAAGTATTCTTTATTAAGGAAATAAGGCACAAATGCCTATCATTACAACACATACATGAATAATACAAACATATCAAAAATGGTCAAATGGTAAATACGTTTGAAAAATATAGCATAAGTATGTAGGGTAGAAAGCTTTATATACATTTTTGGCACATTAAACAGTACAAATTCAATATTTTGTCATAATTATCATGTGCCTTGGAAAGTTTTGATCTCAAGGGAGACAAACATAGGTCAGATTAAAATTTTTGATTACATAACCAACGCCAACGACAATAGTGTTGTGACATTAGTTGCCCAGACAAATTCTTTGGTCCTTTAAAAGTGGCAAATGGAACTAAAATTAAAATACGAGTAATTAATCTAATCCTTCCAAAGTATTTTGCTTGTAAATTCTTTCAAAGAAGGCCTGCTTCATGATAATGGTATTGTCTGTAAATATTGACCTGAACCTGTTGAATATACAATTAGAAATTGTGATGCGGAATAATCACTCTCCAACATACATTAACATGAGAAGTATGTGCAACATACAAAGTCATGATGCTTGTGGGACTCCGAAACTATCAACTCTGCTCGACAGTGTATGATTGCTGGTGAGTATTGATTATTCTGTGTCACAATTACTCATTGCATATTCATCGGGTTTAGGTCAATATTTAGACTATACCATCAATATATACCCACCTTTGTAGCTATCACATGTGTCTGTACAAGATTTCTGAATCTGCCCACTGATGGATCAATGTCCTCTGTAAACATGGAAACAAAAATTAACAATTTACCCAATGGCAGAATTTTAGGGTGACCAAATTCCAGAGCTGCTCCTGATAACAAAAAGAATGTTGACAAAGATAGGATTCATTTTCAATATACGAGGGCTGTTAATAAAGTATCCGGAATAATGTCATAACTTTTTCATTTGGGCACTAATTGAGATGAGATTTTAAACACCGATACTTAGAAGAATTAAGCGTTTGTTCCATCAAGAAAAATTAGGTTGTTTGCATTAAAGCGCATTCGACGGTCTCTATGGAAACGTAGGGTCACGTTGAGCGGGGCAACCTTGGATTATTGGTGAAAATGTGACTTATTTATTGCTTCTAAAGCGATCATATTTTGTATTTCTGATCTCAGAAATTGTCTAAAATGCTCAGCTCATGATGTTTGAGTTCAGTTTGTTACTGGTAAACGTAACAGCATCCTCTGACATAATTATGACATCAATTCTGTAAACAACCATATGTGAATAAATTACTTTGCTGATATGGCAAAAATGAAACTTGAGGAACGGTATTGTATAAAGTTCTGAATGTTAATGTGTAAATCAAAGCCAAAGAAAATCTCTATGATAATATAGGTTATTGCATTAATATGGGAATATATTGTGTCGAACAAGTTCTTTTGGCAGAGTAACCCGAGCTTGCGAGGGTTACTACGCCAAAAGAACGAGTTCGACACAATATATTCCCATAATAATGCAATAACCTTTTTATTATATACTTTGATATTGTTTTAGAAAAGGTAAACAAAATTCATAAAAAATGTTTTTATCCGCGACAGTAGATATTACTAAAAACGTTTTAAAACGTCTAGCGGTTGAACGTAAATTTGGCGGGAAAAGTAACGTCAGCGTATGATTACGTCGACGTCACTAGGGAAGTATAAACAACTTTGAATGGCGGCGGCCATTATTTTCGACTCGGACTGGAATCGTCGCAAAAGGTATTGAATTTGAGATATTTGTTACAGATTTTTGGTATCAATCTTCCTAAAAGTATGTACATTTGCCGTTTTGTATATTTTCCTTTCTCAAAATTTGTTAATTTCGCGCATTTGCAATTAGAGCTGACTTGCTTCACAAAGTCAATATCCGTGATATTTTGAACGATAATTTAAGATTTTTATTCTCCAATTAACATTTTTGAGCTGTCTTAGCGTTTGTAATGGTCAATATGGATTTATAGGTGACTTATCAAGCTTGAAAGTTGTGAAGCGGGAGAGATGCCTGGAATTATAGTTCCGTCCTTGGCGACTGCGCGTGTTAAAGTTCCCGTGCAATATCAAAGTATGCAATATCAAAAAATATTGCATACTTTCCTCCCGTTCAAATACATAGGGACAATATCGAAGTATATAATAATGAACACATATGACAATAATTCTATGAAAATAATATAGCATTTATGAGTGGTACAACACATTTTCAAGCGATTCTATGCGTGATGTTATAGACCTCGGAGGATATGGACGTCCAAACATGACGTCTGCGAGAACGTTCATGACTGTCCAATTGTTGTCCGAGAAACGATCTATATCATTTTCAAAGTAGAGTTCAGATTCTGCTTTAAACGGAGTCATAGGTGAGAGAAGTGTGTATCATGCAATGGTGAATATATCGAAAAGGTGTAAATATTAGATTATAAAACAGACTCTTCTGACGCGTTATCCGTCCAAGAAGTAAGTTGCCCCATACAGCGTGACCCTTCGTTGCCATAGTGACTGTAGAATGCGTATTAATGCAAACAAACTAGTTGTTGTTGTGGGATCAAAAGCATAATTCTCCAAAGTATAAGTGTTGAAAATATCATTACAATTAGCACACAAATAAAACAAGAGGACCATGATGGTCCTTAATCGCTCACCTGAACTGAGATTCACAAGATGAGAAATGATTGCACCCTGTCCCATGATATCCAAAAGAACATTCTATTTTTCAATAGTCTTCATCCTTGTGACTAAACAAACATTCTGAAGATGTTTAACGAAGATTGGACAAAAAATGTAGCATCTACATTGCTAACAAGGATTTTGTCTTTAAGACCCCTTTTCCCATGATATCCAACAGAACATTCCCATTGTCCCATTGGCCTTTCAGGTCAGCGGGCTATTGTCTTGGTGGTGTGTCCGTAGTGCGTGCGTAGGCTTAATCCTTGTGACTAGACAAATAATCTGACTAAATTTCATGAATATTGAGCCAAAATTATTGTCTCTATAGCACTAACAAGGATTTTGTCATTAAGGCCCCTTTTCCCATGCTATCCCATAGAACATTCCTATTTTCCTCAGAGTTCATCGTTGTGACTAGACAAACACAAGTTTAATGAAGATTAGACCAAAACTGTTGACTCTAACAGTGCTAACAAGGATTTTGTCATTAAGGCCCCTTTTCCCATGATATCAAAATGGAACATTCAGATTGTTGATCAGCTTTATCCTGGTGATTAGACAAATATTCTGATCAAGTTTCACAAAGTCTGAAAGATTAGGCCAAAATTATGGCCTCTAAAGTGCCAACACAGATTCTGTCATTATGGCCCCTTTTCCTGCGGTATCTAACAGCATATTCAATATTCCAATTCTCTGTGACTACACAAACATTCTGACCGATTTTTACGAATATTGGGCATTGTAGCCTGTACAATGCTAACATGGATTTTGTCTTTTAGGCCCCTTTTCCCATGATATCAATGAGAAGGTTCCAATTATCAACAGGTTCACCCCATATAAACCCCAAGAATCAACAACATAGGGCCCTATGAAAAAATAATGTTTTGAGATGAAAAGGTTTTCCAAGTCAAAGATCAAAATGTTAGAGATAGAACTCTTAACCAATATATAAACCCCAAGAATCAACAACATACGACCCTTTTACATTGCAAAATAATTAATTCTATAATGATTTGGTAAAGAGCTAAAGAGAATAATTATATTAGTTGCAAAATAGAAGCAAGTTTGATTATAAATCCAAAGACTAAAGATTCAAATAGGGAGAGGTTAAGGACTTTCCAAGTTGTAAAATATCTTTCAATATTTATCAAACCCTGTGATGTGGTATTCATTTGAATGATCTAATCAAAACTATTTAAATGATTACCAACAACAAAGGATGGTTTAAATAACAAATAGAATGTATTTACCCCCTTTTACATGCAGCTCCCCATTCTGGTAAGTCTTAAGTAAACATTTCTCCCCGGGTCTTTGTTTATCTTATAAGATAAGCCATTTCCCCAGTTGGGGATCAAAACCTAGTAACTCCAGCTTTGTCAAGATGTAGTTACGAGGTTTTAACTCCCACTAACCATATATTACCTGGTTTGGTTTTTAAAGAATTTTCTTAGGATTTCTTGAAGTCTGACCCTGCCACACCCACATTTTTTGACAAATCTTAAAATTTGTGGACAAATTTTCAAAAGAGTCACTAAAAAAACATTCCTTCCAAGTTTGCTTCAAATTGGCCCAATGGTTGATTTTTAAAGAATTTTCTTACGATTTTTAAGCCCAGCCCTGCCACGCCCACATTCTTTGACAAATCAAAAAATTGTGAACAAGTTTTGAAAAGGGTCACCTCAGGAACATTCCTGCCAAGTTTGGTCAAAATTGGCCAAATGGTTGTGGAGGAGAAGATGTTTGAAGAAATTGTGGACGGACAGACGGACGGACGACGGACGGTGAGCGAGCACAATAGCTCACCTTGAGCACTTTGTGCTCAGGTGAGCTAAAAAGTTATGAAACAATTCCGGATACTTTATTAACAGCCCTCGTAGCATAAAAAATATTAAGGCAAAAGGAGAAAATGCTGATCATCAGCAATTAAGTCAAATAAACTAGTATGCAATGCTGGTTTTTGTAGGATTAATGACTTATTTTACACTATATCAACACTTATTTAGTATGGATAATTACATCTTTTTAACCCTGTACCAGATCAAAAAAATGTTTGACCGTCCAAAATTGCAGACAACAATTTCAAAGAAATGAAATATTTTGGTCTTTTGGGGTAGAAAACATTGTGGGAAAATGTAGAAATTATTTGTCACAAGTCTAAAATATTGACATCTGGTAATGGGTTATACAAAACAAACCTGGATTTATGACTTCATCTTCCTCACTGAAGGATATTCTAAAGTTTTTCATTTTTCTCTTCACAGGATTTTTAACATCTTTGATTTCTGACACTGTCACACTCCTTCTATTGTGTGCTGTATTAAATTCTGTAAGATTCTGAAACAAAAAAACTTTGGTTGAAAAATCTATGAAAATCAAAAACTTCTAAAGGATGGGTTGTAACAAGGGTTCTTCTGTCCTTTGAGCAATTTTAGCCCTTGTGCCAGTACAAATTTATGCAGCAATAAATTGATTGTATTCTAAAATGGTGTTGTTGTATGTTTAACTAATTTCGTCATCAATTCACACTCTACTCCCATTAATAACTCTTAATATTGACAGTACATTGAAATCAGGCCTATAATGACATAATTTTGACTATTACGTATGTATCACTTAACCCGTTCCCAAACAACAAAATTTGAGGGTGATCCACTTCAAAACCTGCCACAAATGACAAAAAAGGTGTTAATAAAGATAGGATTTGTGTAAAATATGGCACAGAAAATATTGAGACAAAAGAAGAAACTGCTGGTTATCAGCAGTTTCTTCTTTTGTTTCAATGTTTTCCCAAGCCTTTTCTATAAGGGACGTCAAAAACAGGTCTTGTTTGGGAAAGGGTTAATAAATTATCATCGCTAGAAGAAGCAACATCATTCAATGCTAGTAACTTACATCTAATTCAGTTTCATTTTCAGTCAAGCCCAATAAGTTTCCTTCCTTTTCCCCACCTGTATCGTCCTCTCCCTGGGGTTTGAGCTGCAGTCTTTCTCGGATAATGTTATTGTATGTTTCATTAACTCTAAACAGATGTTAACCATGTCCAAAGCAAGACTTTGTTTTCATGTCTGTTATAGGATGGGCTTTAGAAAACATTGAGACAAAAGGAGAAAATGCTGATAATCTGCATTTTTTTCTTATGGGCTTGAGAAAACATTGAGACAAAAGAAGAAAATGCTGATAACCAGCATTTTCTTCTTTGGCCTCAATATTTTCTGTACTATTGTGTGCACAAATTATATCTTCATCAACATCAATTTTGTTGTCTACAAGTGCTTTCAAATAAGACCAATCCAAATTTCTTTTGTTTGGGAAAAGGTTAACCATTTCCCAAATGATAAAATTTTGGGGTGATTCAATTTAAGAGCAGTTGCAGATGCCAAAATGTGTGTGAATTTAGATTGGATTTGTGTACAATATAGCTCAGAAAATATTGAGGCAAAAGGAGAAAGTGCTGATTATCAGCACTTTCTTCTTTTGCCTCAATGGTTTCCCAAACCTTATATATTAAGAACGTCAAAACCAGGTCTTGTTTTGGAAAGGGTTAAATAAAGCACTTACATCTAATTCAGTTTCATTTTCTGGTAAGCCCAGTAAGTTTCCTTCCTTTTCCCCACCTGTATCGTCCTCTCCCTGGGGTTTGGGTTGCGGTTTTTCTCGTTTGTTATTGTATGTTCCATTAATTCTAAACACATGTTAACCATATCCCAAGCAAGACTTTGTTCTTATGTCTGTTAGAAGATGGGCTTGAGAAAACATTGAGACAAAAGGAGAAAATGCTGATAATCTGCATTTTCTTCTTATGGGCTTGAGAAAACATTGAGACAAAAAAAGAAAATGCTGATAATCAGCATTTTCTTCTTTTGCCTCAATATTTCATGTACTATTGTGTACACAAATTGTATCTTCATCAACATCAATTTTGTTGTCTATAAGTGCTTTCAAATAAGACCAATCCAAATTTATTTTGTTTGGGAAAAGGTTAAAGCACTTACATCTAATTCCGTTTCATTTTCAGGCAAGCCCAGTAAGTTTCCTTCCTTTTCCCCCACTGTTTCGTCCTCACCCTGGGGTTTGGGTTGCGGTCTTTCTCGAATGATGTAAATGCGTGTGGAAGCACCAAAATGGATTTCACTGTCAATGGGTACTTGTTGAGGCTTTTTACCTTCTAACCGTATGTGACCTATGTAAGTTCCATGTGCTGGAAAAGTAAAAGATTTGAATGATGAAGCTAATTAAACCTTCTCGCGCTGTTCATATTCTTTTTCTTAAAGGGCGACGGTAACAGATGGTCTAATTGCAAAAAATGAATTTTTTTGAAAAAATATGCTTTTGTGTTGACCACCTCGGGATGGTTAATAATATGCGATTCAGACAGAGAATGAGCCGAAATTACAAGACAGATAGAGCTCTGAATTTAGGGAGAATCCAAACCTAAATTCAACCCCGTCTCAGATGGGGTTAGAATTATTTTGAAATTGTTGCGCATGCGCATACAGCGCGGACCATGATTCAAACGAGATTCATACTTGAATTTCAATATGACGTCATCATGTATGTTGTGACGTCATTTAAGAAAGTCGCATGTCCTACTGTTTTGACCTACTTTCGATATCGCTTCTTGAATTTGGTATCAAATTGCAAAAAAATGAGTCGTTGCTTCAATAGTTTGTCGTAATCATTTAATCAGGTCATATAAAGCTTAAAAAGTGTACATTTCGTTTGTATTTGACAATTTTTGGGTCCAAATCTGGGAAATAGTAGCTTTAACAATGCTTTAGCGGGCAGTATAGACTAAGATCAGCCTGCATATACATTTAGTCTGATCTAAGTGATCTTAACATATACTGCCTGATTTATGCTCCATTATTGCTGCAAAGACTTGAAACAAACTGATTTATAATATAAAGATAATTCATGTTTGATGTTCATTATCAATCAGTTATTGCATCTCTGTATGAGAGTAAATATTGCTGTACTTACTGCTGCCCAGATCTATAAGGAAAGGTCTGGCCAGATGTTTATGCCACACTAAAGCTGCATGCACTCTGGAACATGAAGCGTGGTCTATACAGAAATCACACATCTGTTTGTTACGACCAAAAAAATAACTCTTCTTCTCATCTATCATCAACTTCTGCAATACAAACAGAAATTACATCATGAGAAAAGGAACAAGTTGACATCATTTTTGTTGGAAATCTGTGATGCAGGGGTAAAGACTGACAGGGGCCCAGTCACCATGGCCCCTGAATATTTAGAGAAAATGCCCATACCTTTAATGTTTAGTATTGAATTTTGCTACTCTGGGCCCCTAAGTTAAAATCATCAGTCTTTTTCCCCATGACGTTTGTTTTATTGTTTTCAACAACTGAACTGTATTCTACAATGTCCTAGAATATTATACAACATACCGGTTTTTAAGAACATAAATTATCATAAAGTCATTATCTTCTGTTATTCGATGTTTCGATTTAAGACTTTCGAACCATTCCGAGCAATTCATTAACACTGTCAGTGTATTTCATGGAAGAAATTCAAAAATAAGATAAATTTTGACCAACTTGTACCATTTCCCATGTACAGGCTCATTTAACACTTGATTGATTGAAAGGGATTTAACACCATCTTAAACAGTATTTCAGTCATAATGATATTGTGGCAGCTGGAGACCTAACCATGGTTTCATGCATTTTTCTCACCAGATAATCAGTATGAGTCATCAGAAACTAAATGTTATGCATGTACTTTTGCTTATTCTATTTATCATGCAGACTGCAGAGACAGAAATATACCAGTATATAACTGTATGAGAAGTAAATAACACAATGATCTATATGAACACCATGTTGATACAAACTTCTCCAATCTACTGTTGCTTATCATTATATCATATCTAACAATCACTCTGTTAAACATGATTGTAGCACATAAGCTTTAACCCATTACCAGACAGTAAATTTTAGACAAGTCCAATCCAAAGATGTTGAAGACAACAATTTCAATAGATTGAAATTATATTTTTTTAGTTGGTCCTGGTAGAAAATATTGTGTGAAATGAAGATATAATTTGTGCGAATATCAGCATTTTCTTCATTAGCCTTAATTTCATCCTGAGCCTTAACTACACATCAACAAAGTCAAAACTATATATCTTGTTTGGGAAAGGGTTTGACTTTTCTATTTACCTGAATCAACTTTCCATCTTTAAGAACATCTAAATGCAGCCCAGGGGTTGGTTTACCAGCCCTGAAAATAAACAGCATAATTTAAATTCAAATGTCACTGTTATTCCCAAACATCAGTTGTTAGGTACAGAATTGTGAGTGAAACAAGAGGATTAACCCATTACCACACAATGATTCTTTTTGACTCCCAACAAAATATTGGCAATGGAAAACATCGTGGAAAATGAAGAAATTGCTTGTGACAAGCAATTTCTTCATTTCCCACAATGATTTCCGACCAAAAAGACCTAAAAATTAAAATTTCCATTCACTTGAAATTGTCGTCTGCAGGATCTTTCAATTTGGACCGCCTTAAAATTTTGTCGTTTGGTAATGGGTTAAGATAAAAATATTGAAGTAAAACAAAATGTGTTTGTGAAACACCAATGTGTGTAAACCTACACCAGATCTACCCAGATAAATTTACATTGTGCGGCCTCTGGCCCATCCAAGCCTAAAATATGGGGCCATTGTTAACGACAACATAACAATAATTGAAATTAATCAGAATAAACTCAAATCCAAATTGCCATAATATAAAATGAATATGAATATAGACAATATTTTTTTCAGTTCAATTATCAGGCCTTTCTGGACTGGACCTTTTAGGTTTTGGGCCTTTTTGACTGATTGTTCAGTTGCACTTTGTTTTTGCCTCTAACCAACCTTGTACAGTTACAGCGCTATGATGCTCCAGTGGAGCCTTTCACTTATTGTGAAGAAGAAACAAGAGCTTTGCAGAGGCTGAGCAGCACATATACACCCGAGAGGGGCTTGTCATTAAAATTGGCCTTTTTTTCCAATTTAAGGGCAGATAATTCAAGAATGCCATGAGTTATCTGAATTGTAATAAAGGCATTCAAAGTAGACACCATGAAGATTCATTGTTGCAAGTTTGAACAAATTCCAGTTGGAAATTGTAGGAGGAGTTGCGCACACAAGAAAATTGACATTTTTTATTCAAGGATAGAAAGAAAAATTATCTGAATTCCGTAAGGGGTGTATACATCTAGATATTATGGAGATTCATTGTGAGATTCATAGATCAAATTCCGGTTAAAACTGTTACGTGTAGGAGGAGCTCTTCTTCAAAGTTCCTTTGAATGCATTTATTTTACGTCGATTGGAAAGCAAGTTTCTTCAACTTACTTTAATTCCCTCTTGATTCTGCTTCCTGGAATTGAATGAAGGACGTTTTGGCCAGGACGTTTTGGCCACGGACGTTTTGGCCAGCCTAAGTTATTGGAAAAACGGATGTTTTGGCCCAAGTCAACTTATATAATTTGTTAGTAGATTTTAGCTAAATAAAATGTACCTTTAGCTAATTCAATCAATGAAATATAATTACCTACTGAATCAATACAAAATAAATCTATTTAGCATGAAAATATATTATAAATCAACCTAAATCAATATATAAATTTAGTTTGGCCAATACGTCGGTTAATACAGCAGGCGAAACTGTAAAAATGTCCGCGGCCAAAACCTCGGTCCTCCCCTGGAAATACACCACTACTATCGCCAAATATGTGGGCCAATCAGAAGCCAAGAACAAACTCAGCTCCCGAGGATCGAACTTGGAACCTCTTAGGCCGACTTCAATTGGCACTATGGCTAGCGCGATCGGGAAACATTATTGGGAACCAGCACTGTTCTGTCTATTGAATTCCTCCCCGTTCTGAGTCAGCCAATCAAAATCTTTGTTAACCTCGACACTGATTGGTTCGCTTTTATCCGAGGTGTTCCGAATGACATAATGGCTCGGATGGTCGGACCACACTTTTTCCGGTGGTCGGACTATAGCTCGCACCGATGCTGTTTGATTGGATCTATAGCTGTGGAAATGACGTGAATAGCTCGCACTATCAGTGTTCGGTTGGAGCTATCATTGAGCTATCGTCTGACTCAAATTCGGCCTTAGTCTCAAGGCCGGCGCTCTACTTCTTGATTCTGGACACACACAAGAAATTGCTAACGTACGGACAGACAGACGGACGACCGGGGCCATAAATCAATACGACCCTTTGGGCGTATAAAAAAAGAGGAAGATTGGCAGTGTGATTTATCGGGAACCCGATTTATCTTACCCCACCCACTTTTTTACCATGAAAGTGCGAAAATGTTTCCTAAATCTAAGAAAGTTAAGAAATAAAGCATGATCTAAATATATCCCATTCAAAATTTCAATACATTGCGTATTTGCAAATTCTACGATTATGAATAAAACAAAAGCAAAGAGCTGTATTTACCATGAAGGGACTTCAAAATTATTTACGAGAGGCCCCGACGACATGTTTGTTCAGCGCCCTCTGTCAACATGCGTGTACCAAGGGTGATCACTCTAAAGAAATGTTAAGTGGGAGGGGAGAAGTAAACGAGAACCTTTTTCTACTTTCATTCTCATGAGTTTTGCGGGACTGAATCTGTAATCTGGTTTGTAGGTATCGTAACAATGTTGAACATATATCTTTCTTACAACAACTGCGTGTTAGGACTCAAATCAATCAAACTCATTCATCATTCAAATTGTCAAAATCACAATCACATGATGAGATCACAGGGAATTTTAGCGATTTTTATGTAGACTCTTTCTATTAAAGACAAGGGGACCAAGTTTTCATGTATAGAAAATAGTACCCATTCTCGCAAAACACCCATTACGACGCCAATTTTGAAGATAATTACACGAGATCTTCACTAATTAACTCCATATATATTTATTTAGCGAAAAATCCGGTGGTCTGTACGCGTAACGATCAGAGTTTTTCGTGACAGAGGCCGGTTTCTCGACGAAAGGTTCGAAAACGCCATGAACGACGTGACCGTGTGACCCCCGCTTGTAGGACTAAATCTGCTAGTTTGTGCATGATCGTGGCCAAAACATGCATTAAAACGATAAAATAAATTAAAATCTTTCACCAACCTTCCTTGTTGAATAATATCACAAAGAATTCAGCTTTAATTTGTTGAATGTTTTGCCGACTCAACGGATTTTAGATTTCAGCAATTTTAGGCGCGTTCGCTTGGGATACTCTGGTGATTGTTTTTATCACAATGTTCCCCTTGACTTTCGAACGAAACAGAACGGTTCAGTTTCAAATTTCAACAAAATTGTCCAAAGCAATGCTTTAATTCGTATCTTTTTACGCTTATTGAACACAAATTTTATTTTTTAACAAGAAAAAGAATTACTCGATTAATAATGAACGTATGACTGATGGAGGGCGAGTTCATCTCGCTGTTGAGCACACTCACTCAAGTAATTCTTTTTATTGTGAAAATCATCGACAGTTATGCTAAATTAAGCTTGAAAAAATGAGAATTAAAGCATTGCTTTGGACAATTATGGTGAAATTGAATAATGAACCGTTCTGTTTCGTTCGAAAGTCAAATGGAACATTGTGACATAAACACTCACCAGAGTTACAACCGAACGCGCTGACATCACGCTTGTGTCGTACATGGCAATTTCGAACCTTTTGTCGAGAAACGGCCTCTGTCACGAAAAATACTGATCGTTACCTGTACAGACCACCGGATTTTTCGCTAAATAAATATGTAAGGAGCTTTTTAAAGAAGATCCCGTGTAATTATCTTCAAAATTGGCGTTTTAACAGGTGTTTTGCGAGAATGGGTACTATTTTCTGTACATGAAAACTTGGTCCCCTTGTCTTTAATAGAAAGAGTCTACATAAAAATCGCTAAAATTCCCTGTGGATGAGATGACAACACTCAGAGCTTAAAATTATGGAAATAAAGAAGGATGTAATTTCTTATTGAGAAAGGGGCCTTGAGAAAGGAACAGTATCATAATTAGCTATTTTCTTCAGACGTTCCTTTGAACGTATTTATTTTACATCGATTGGGAAGCAAGTTTTTTCAACTTATTTTAATCCCTGGGCCTCTCGGTTCAGCTTCCTGGAAATACACTGACCAGTACTCGCGCCGAATGTGTGGGCCAATGATAACCCTCGAACAACCTCCGCTACCGGGGATCGAACTCGAAACCTCTTAGTCGCTAGGCCGACGCTCTAACTCTCGACTACGGACACCACACCATACGGCTATAACTTTTTTTTTAAGTAAAATTTTAGAGGGATCCACTTCAAAAACTGCCACAAATGACAAAATAGATGTTATTTAACATGGTTTTTTTGTATAATATGGCACAGAAAATATTGATACAAAAGGAGAAACTGCTGGTTATCAGCAGTTTCTTCTTTTGTTTCAATGTTTTCCCAAGCCTTTTCTATTAGAGACGTCAAAACCCGGTCTTGTTTGGGAAAAGGATAAGAGGGAGTGAAGGCATTCCAACTTTTTTTTTATTTCAATTACAAACCCTATGTTGTGGGTACTCATGTGAATCGTCTCAGCAAGACGATTCTAATGAGTACCCACAACACAAGGTTAAATGAACAATAAATGATATACAATGTATAACATTTTGAAAAGCCTTCACTCCCTCTTATCTGTAGCTATGATATAATTTTGTCCGGAGCATAACTCAAAAAAAGCGTGCAAGGTAGAATCATGAAACTTCATTGGTATAGATAGAACTTATTACGGAGAAGTGCAGTGCAAAAAAAATCTCTGCCAATCGTAATATTTATGGAGTTAGTGCTCGATAATTATTTTCATTCTTACCGTAAGGCTGCTTCAATTGACCAAACGCCAATCGACAGATTGCTCCGCCCAACATAGAATTTAAGATAAACAATGGGGATGTGATCGTTA